>BQKZ01000937.1:98105-116042 GCA_036244855.1 Temnopleurus reevesii
TGGTATGCCCATGCTGGTATGCCCATGCTGGTATGCCCATGCTGGTATGCCCATGCTGGTATGCCCATGCTGGTATGCCCTGCTGGTATGCCCATGCTGGTATGCCCATGCTGGTATGCCCTGCTGGTATGCCCATGCTGGTATGCCCTGCTGGTATGCACTGCTGGTATGCCCATGATGGTATGCCCTGCTGGTATGCCCTGTTGGTATGCCCTGCTGGTATGCACTGCTGGTATGCCCATGCTGGTATGCCATGCTGGTATGCCCTGTTGGTATGCCCTACTGCTGTACACTGTATATTTCATTCTCAGCTCATTTATCAAAAATGTCTCTGACTCACTCTCTGAACTTTTACACATTGATTAATTATTTAAGTGCATTTCTCACTATGAAATATTTTGGTCCTATCTTCATTCTTTCTATTTTTTATGAGTTTTATTTCTTTTCATTTGCTATTTTTGCTCATAATTTCTCTGTTTCTCCCTCTTCTTTCCTTGTCTATTTGAACAGGACTATCATATATCTCTCACCAGATATGTGTGGCTCGGTGGTAGTGTGTCTGCCCCATGACAGAAGGTCGTAGGTTCGATCCCTGCCTAGTCATACCAAAGACTTATAAAAATGGGACCATCTGCCTTCTTGCCAGGCCTTCTCCATTTAAGAATGGAGAATGGTAATATCAACTTTATGTTATGCAGGGCCCATTGGAAGAACAGCTTACAGACCTTGCTACCCTGGGTAAATAAGAGATATTTTTATGACAATTATTATTATTATGCTTTCTCTCCAAAGATCTACAGACGTGCCCACTGGGTCACATCTGGAAAAACATAATACGTAGGAGTGACACAGCATAGGACTATTTCCTTTCGTTTCAAGTCATTTAAGCCCCTCGTGATTAAATTCTCTTTCTCCCACTGAAATTTGGGAAGAACGGCTAATCTATTGATGCCTCGGTTCCATACACAGGGATCGCATTACCAACTAAACAGATCACTTTTCTTGCCATTTAGGTCTGTGTAACTTGAAGAATCTGAAGATCAAATCAAAAGTGTGATTTTTTATAATCTGAATTTATTCATGAATCTAAATTTTCATGTGAGGGGTGAAACATGGAGCAGGGACATGTATTCAATATGAGCATAGGACAAAATAAATAACTTCTCATCCCTCTTATTTTGCAAATAAATAGCAAACAGGAATCACATCTTTTATGTGAATAATATTTTTAAAAATTGAGAAGTAATCCCTCTTTGTGCTCATGAAGTTATTATAAAGGATTGAATTTAAATGTTCATTTTCTCCAGTTACTTTGTCCCTTCTGCTCCCAGAACACGATATAAAGTATTTTCGAAAAGCTAAGTCAAACGCAATTTCAATGCTCCTTTGCAATGCTATTGAATTCGGTACCAGCTTGTCATTGTTGTGTCTGCACAGTTGAATACACGGTGTACGGATCTATTGTCTGCATTCTAGTTAACTTTTCGGAAACAGTTTATATCGTGTTCCTGTGATTTGGTACAAATGTTTTAAACATCATCCAGGCTGGCCCTCTTTAGTTTCTTTACTATTGTACTGGGACCCCTTCTAAAACATGTTATGATCATTCCAATCATTTGATTCAAGTATACACGTGCAAATTCTTCCCTCCCTTTATAAAGCATTCAAGAAGATTACTAGATTCCTAATTATTTTTGAGAAGTAAAACATGGTGTCTTTAAACCAGTTTTGTACCAAATAGACAAGTTTCTTAATGTATTTAAATTTATTCGCGTTTGCCCCAAGACGAACTATGTATTAAGCTGTCAAAAATAATGAGAGCACAATAGTCAGAATGTCGTTTGTATGTACATTAACGTTGCTAGGTTGGACAGACATTTTAGCTTGACCAACCTAGCAACAACCACAGCATGATATCCACAATCCTTTTATTGAAATACGATTATTTTGTATCAGGTGAACGAATAGTTTGTCATTGTGTGTTTTACAAAAAGGTGTGCATGAAACTTGAATACATTACGAAAGTGGTCTATTGTATAGAATAAAGCAATTAATACATTTGTTTTCTTCAGGGAATTTATAGGATACAAACCAATGATCCTCTGATGATAAGGCAGGGATGGGAAAAGCTACAGCTACTCTACACACAAATCTTTACCTTTCAAAAAATATTGTAAATCAAAATTTACATGTTTGCCAGGCACGTAGGCCCAAAGACTTGGCTGAGTCAAAGATGAAAATAGCAAAACGTGGGTGAATCGAGTTTATCTCAGAAAGATATTAGTCAGCTGGAGTAATAGAATTATAAATATTTTACCAAACATTAAATTTCTGGTTTTGGAACTTCTAGATGCACGTTATTATCATAATCATCTTTTGGCCACATATACACAAATTATGAGTAGTTCACTTTGAATCCAGTTCATCTAGGGACTGAAAGGCAATCTATGGAAATCTGCACGTAGGCTATTGCAGGACCTGTAGATGTTCAAGTATTGTAGGACATAACACTCATATCGTGCTTGCTTTAATGTTTATCTTAACACTCTAAGAATTATTTCCCCGCTACAGCAGCATACATGTAAATACATAGAATGGACACTTATTGCATTTTACATGTATAAGGATAAATTCCAGCCTGCATCTATTCACATAACCTGCTCTACGTAAGTACTACATATTGCAGGTACATGTACATTCCTTAGAGAAAGAAATCAAGTTCCGGATGGGCTCTGAATTGCAATAATGTGGTTGAAAGTTAAAAGTCACAACCACTACACTGATGCTTCTACTTCATTTCTTGGTGTTTTCATTATGCTTTATTATGATCGGTCAATCAATTGCAAGCCTAGTCTTTGCAAGTCTTTTGCTTGTTTCTAGTACACCATGCACAAATCAGAGACAGTATACATGTATTTTCTCTTATGCTAAAAGGCCTTTTGTAATTCATCAAATAACAACAGATTTGAAAACTATTGATTCAGTCATTAACCAAATTTATAGCATCATGCACACAAAAAAAAATCATTTTAAACAAAACCATATGTCAAGTTTAATGATGCAAATTGATGATATTCCAATGTTTTTCATATAGATCAGAAGACGCATAATGGACAAAACTCAAACCAACTAATTTCATTTTTTTTATAGAAGACTGCTACTCGGACTCTAAGCTTGGAGATAATTGCCTATGACACATTGATGGACCTGACTTCATACTGTCTGGCACCATTGATGCTAAAAAACTGACAGGATAGACATAAATTGAGATTAACAAACTTCCTTCGCGCCTTGTCGGTTACTAAAAAAAATAACTGCAAAAAGTCGTTAAAGGGGATAGCAAAATGAGAGGTAGCAAAAGAAGGTAGGGTAAGGAGAAAGTTTAGGAAACTTAATTAGGGCAAGACGGAAGGGGAAAGGACGGAGGAGGAGGATTCCGACAGAATACAACACAGAGGGCGCTAATGCAAGACAAGCAAGGTCGTCTATGGAGTAGGGATAACCATTCATATTTCATGAGGTATCAGTGCACACGAGTATGAGTAGTACTTGTTTTACTTCTATATTAAAGCCCCAGTTACACACTTCATGTAAAGTGTTAGAATCCTGATAAGGCCAACTGCATGTTATATTGAGGCAGCAGGCACTTGAAGAGAATACATGACATGGCAGTCCATGTATGACTGGGGTAATGAAAGATTGAAATTCATAAATTAATTCTCCTTATCCTCCTACTCCTTCTTCTTCCTCGATATCATCCAACTCTTTTGAAAATTAATGCAGATATATTGTAAGTGTCTGAGCCTGAGAAAACATATCTCACTTTGAATGCTATTACAATTACAGATCTCAAACACATTTTATAGAAACAATGACAAAGGCCTTTCAGCATATTAATTTTTGCATGTTATCTCATGGGTAGTGGTTTACCGTCATGACAGAATATAATACTTTTACAGGGGTAGAACCATTATGTTACTGAACTTTTGACAGGATGATATCAATTTTATCTCTTCAGAATGTTTTTCCATAATTTGGTGTGACTCAGCCCTGTTTGCACCCTGTTACTCTGTGGTTTCATGGAATTTTAAATTCGTTGGGTCAGGAAATATAATAGGGAGTTGAGAAGAAGAATATGACAGGAGGCAATGAGAGAAAAAATAGGGATAGACAGATTGATTTAGAAATGAAAAGGAGAAATGAAACAGAGTGAAAAAAGTGGGAGAGAAGAAAGGGAGAGAGAGATAGAAAGGAGTGGAAGGGAGAGAAAGAGCAATAAGCGGCCCATAACAGGGTTGGGGTGCATGAGGTGCCCCATGTGGGGTGGGGGGGGGAGAGATCTACATGTAGAGAGAAAGAGAAAGGAATGAGAGAAAGAGGAGAGGAGAAGAGAACAGAATGAATAACAAGACAGGAAAAGAGAAGCATGGTATTTAAAAAAAAAAGAAAAAAGAATCTACCAATCTTAAACCCGACATCTCTCTTCATCAACTGTCTGATTCCCAAAAGTTCAAGTCAACCCTGTTCTGATTGGGCAAGGTGCACAAAAGGGAACAGTTGTATAGGGCTTGGGGGTGTTGCTAAAAACTAGAAAATTGATCGCAAGTTGCAGTTGATCAGAATGCACCAATCAAAATCATTGTTTCATGCGCATTTTGTTAAAAGTGTATGCCATGCACGAATGAAAATGCACATTACAATAGATGCAAAGTTGCAGTTGATTTGCAGTTGATTTTGAAGAACACCCCTTTAGACTAGGCGTGGGGAAGAAGAAGAGAGAAGAGATAGGATGATATTAATTTGAGAATTTCATGTTTCCCGTCAAAAACTGTGAGTCAATCCTTGTTCACACCATGGAAATAAGTTTCTACCGGCTTGTGAGGTAAAAAAGGGTCAGTAAAAATGAAATATTCAAGAGTGGTGTTTCATCAAATCATTCTTAAGATTAATAACGACTTAAAGAAAAACTGGAGTATGTTAATGACATGATGAGACGCATAAGAATCTTGATCATTCAGCACTAATACATTCAAGTGATTCTTAAAGTAGTGCTTAAAGTCTGAAATACCACCGATGTGGTTTTATTTTCGCTAATTTCACAAGGTATTAATTCAGTAAAATTTTCACTAGTCAGGACGCCCTCAGATTTGTGTACTAAACCTTTTACAATGAACATGACAACCCACATTTTTATTGAGTTGTCTGGATTCCTTAAATTTATGTTTGCTAAATTATTTACTTTTAAAACATAAGTGTCCATTCTTGATCTTTTAAACTTTGCTGCTATACAAGGGATAATTGACAAATATCTTACATCTGTGATTAAAAAAATACTGATGCTAAAGAATGCATGACACAGCTATGAGAAGGAATTTTAAAAAGAGTGTGGGGGTAAGGAAAAGTGATATTACGGGAGGAATGACAGAATAATGCAAATTTAATTATATATTTTTAAAAAACTGCTGGAAGATAATTTTGTAATGATAATCTCCAGGAAAAGATGTACTCAAAGTAAAGTTATCTCAAATTATGTAAATACAATGTACATGTATATCAAAAAATGAAGACCTCCTTTAAAAGTAAGTAAGCCTTTGAAAATAAGTAAGATAATGATCCTCCCTAAAAACCTCCGGGAGTGCCAGCATTTAGATACTGAACAACTTCTAAGGATGCAAGGACACAGAAGATTGTGAAGATTGTTCTGAAAATTAATTGAAAAGTCAGAGTAATGATTTTAATCCTTGATTGATTGACCATTCATCCAACATTAAAGGCGGGACGACATGACGTTCAGAAGGCGTGGCCTGGCCGCGGTCATTTTGATTACGAAGATTGGCGAACAGAAAGACCAAGGCATTTTTAATCTGTAATAGCAAGTGAGCAAGTTATATTTCGCTAGCTCTCAGCTCGGCAATCGCATACGTATTTGTTTCGCACATTTTTAGAAAAAAAAATCGAAGCTGAAGAGGGGAGGAATCAAAGTTACATGCAACGACAACACAGATCTGATAAACGTATGAAGTGTTCTGAGTGTCTGAGCTTGGCAAGGTGCATAAGCAAGGAAATTTTCAAATATCATTGTTGCGGACTGACTTTAATTCATTTGTCCGCAAATCAGGATCTCTTCTACAAGATCATTGTTGAACATGTGTGGAACGAAAATGTCTTGAGTGGCATTCACATTCTGGCCAAAAAATATCAGACTAATTGAAGTACATTAACATTAAATTCTGTAACAAAAAATGCATTCAATAACAATGAATTGCATGTCATGAGCTCAAAATTTCTAAATAGAAAATTTCCAAAAAGAAGCTTGTTTACGCTGCGATCAAGCCCTCTGGTTGTAAAAGGGCGTGTTAAAAGATACAGACGTCAAATGAATTCTTAAGGTTATAAAAACATATAACCTTGAATAAAAGTGATTTCTGTACATGCTTAATTGGCAGAAACTTGGCACAAGTAGGTGAAAGTGACACAGCTGTTTTAGACCCAAGAGCAACATACGTTTATGAAATAATGAATAATGTTCACGATTGCAAATAATCATCTTTCATTGAACACTTACACCTTAATGAAAGATAGACCGGAAGCAGAAAGCCTGCTCGTATTTTCTTTACTCTGATTTTGGCTTCTTATAATCTTCTTACCCTGAAACAAACTTTTAATGTAAACACATCAACTATTTCCAACCTTAACTTTTTCCAACCTTTTCCATGAATAAAAAGGAGGTTTGACATACATGTACATGTAGATCTCTACTTTCAAGTTACAATTGATATCCCTTTTCTTACTTCAAGTACAGGTAACATTTTAAGTTACTTAACTTACCTATCTTTGTGTGGAGACATTTATCCTAAGATTTTATGATATAATTTCTAAGAAAAATCCCTTGATGGTATTCAGTTTTAAAATAAATTCTATCAGAGCAGATTTACACAGATTCATGTAATGGGAAGAGTCAAAGGGTCATTTGTTTGAGTGGGGCATCCAGGAGTGGGGATTGTGTAAAATTTCTTGCACATGAGACTCTGCATGTTCCCATCGAGACTGTCTGTAAATAAATTCTGTTCATTTCACAACTTATTTTAATTACTAAACCTACACTATCTTTTCCTCATGCATGATCCGGAGCAATAGGCTTATCTGCATTATTTTTAAGAAGTTCAGACCCAGAATTTTTTTCATTCTTTACGGGTTTTTTTGCTTGTAAGTTCATTGATGGGAAGTACAACCTTTTTTGCAGGTCATCCCATTAGCACGAAGACCTCAGCATTGCTGCTAGCCCACTATTGACCAATCCTGACGATTATTATCCCACTTCAAAACATCCTTCAGAATTCAATTTGGGAAGCATAATTTCAAGATGCATGCTTCAACTTGCACTATGATTGACAACACATGGGCAACTGCTATGTACAATTATATAGTGAACCTAACGTTTGCATAGCCAATGAATACCAAAAACAAATGGAAAGAGGTCATTATTGGATTAGAATGTGTGAACACATTCTAGTGGTAATTAACACAGGAAGAGTTGGTTACATCATTAGAACAATGTGTAAACACATCTGTACATATATGTGATGGCACAAGAATTCACTTACCCAGTTGATAGCACCGTCATATGGAAAGGGCTCCCTCTGTCACTGAGACAAGGGAGGGCCTCTTCTCGAAGCTGATACAGACGATGCTTCAATTCTCGTTAAATTTGATTTTCTGATTAAATTAACGCTATGCAACGGAACATTTTGAGAGTTAACATAGGAAGATTCAAACATGCATTAACTGTTATAGAAACAAGCAAAACAAATGTGCATGAAAAAAGTGTGAATGTAAGTAAATCACTCCAAATAATTTGTTTTTAAACATCACTTACCTTCGTCCGACAGCGCCAACTTGTGAGGAGGGCTTCCTCTGTCTCTGAGGCAAGGCAAGGTCTTTGCTTGGAGCTGGTTCAGAAGACGTTTCACTTCTTGTTTCTCTCTTCCTGCCTCGTTTATTGGTCGTTGAGCCGTCGGGTTTTGGCCGGGCTCGTACAGACTGAGTTGCTTGTCTTGGTTTTCGGGAGGCAGAAGAGGGAAGGATGGCAAGTTTGTGCATTCTTTGGCCTACAAGAATATGCTCTACTGTATCTGTAGATTGAAAGAAGGAAAAAATGATAAAAAGTGTAATTACATTATGAAAGTCACTAATTGTAAAATAGGCCTTAGCCGTTTGGACTTTTCACCAAATGAGACCCGCTCCAGCAAAACCCGAAACTTGTCGGCAATTGAGAAAGAGCAGAACGGCCTCTGAAATGTCAAAATCTGACCTCAGGGACCAAATTGAGATTTTGGTATGAGAATGAAGAGTAACTCGTGTAGATTCATATGATGGTTTCAGTTTTCCCCAATATTACTGATAAATTGTTTTAATTAGTGATTAAAAATAATTTGTCATTCTTCGAAAATTGCAAAAATAGACCACTGATTGGGAGAAAGTGTCATGATTGACGGAAAAACTTGTGTTTTCTAAATTGCGTTTTCTTGATTTTTCTGAGCTTATCCCTGGCGAGTTTGGTATCCCCTGAACCGCGCGAGCCTGCTTATTCCAAATATGGCAATCGTGATGATGTCATCTTTACCATCTTCATTCATAAATCCCTTTTTCTACGAGGGTTTTATGCAGATCGGTCGCTCTGACGCGTAAACATTCAGCGTTGCCAAGCATGTGACCCAAATGCGGGCTGTTCATTGGTCAATCACTCGAGACGACGCTCCTCGGCAATTGTTTACTTGCAATTCTGCACGTGTATGCGTGTTGTGAGTGGATTGAGTGAGGAGTTGAGATTGTATGCATACCGCAATCCATTCATTCGTGCTATTGATTTTTCTAAATTGAGAGTTGATTTTCTTTTCGGGAGCAATCATCCAAATAATAATGGACAACCAGCAACGTGAAATGGACAAAAGAATGGCTCAACAGCNACTTCATTTCTTGGTGTTTTCATTATGCTTTATTATGATCGGTCAATCAATTGCAAGCCTAGTCTTTGCAAGTCTTTTGCTTGTTTCTAGTACACCATGCACAAATCAGAGACAGTATACATGTATTTTCTCTTATGCTAAAAGGCCTTTTGTAATTCATCAAATAACAACAGATTTGAAAACTATTGATTCAGTCATTAACCAAATTTATAGCATCATGCACACAAAAAAAAATCATTTTAAACAAAACCATATGTCAAGTTTAATGATGCAAATTGATGATATTCCAATGTTTTTCATATAGATCAGAAGACGCATAATGGACAAAACTCAAACCAACTAATTTCATTTTTTTTATAGAAGACTGCTACTCGGACTCTAAGCTTGGAGATAATTGCCTATGACACATTGATGGACCTGACTTCATACTGTCTGGCACCATTGATGCTAAAAAACTGACAGGATAGACATAAATTGAGATTAACAAACTTCCTTCGCGCCTTGTCGGTTACTAAAAAAAATAACTGCAAAAAGTCGTTAAAGGGGATAGCAAAATGAGAGGTAGCAAAAGAAGGTAGGGTAAGGAGAAAGTTTAGGAAACTTAATTAGGGCAAGACGGAAGGGGAAAGGACGGAGGAGGAGGATTCCGACAGAATACAACACAGAGGGCGCTAATGCAAGACAAGCAAGGTCGTCTATGGAGTAGGGATAGCCATTCATATTTCATGAGATATCAGGTCACATGGGTATGAGTAATACTTGTTTTCCTTCTATATTAAAGCCCCAGTTACACATTTTTAAGTATTAGACTTTTCATCAGGATAAGTACATCTATAGAGGCAGCAGCCATCTGAAGGGTCCTAAATGTATGTAACTGTCTATGTCTCAGTTAAGGCCAAAAAGAAAAAAAAATGTTTGGATGCCCTCCAATGCCATTTTTGTTTAAAGCGTTTATCGGTCAGAAAAGTTTCTTGGTTATAAATTGTGTTGATTTTACTAACAAAATCTACACAAGTTATGAAGAATGTACGACTTAAACAGAAATGAAAAATCAAAGAGCATCTGAAAATCTTTTTAAATTATATTATATTTCATATAATTTTTCAATTTTAGTGAAAAGCAAAAAAAAGCATGCCAATTCCAGCTCGGGCCATTTTCAACGAGTGATTCGGTGGAGATAAACAAACAATTTTTTTAATAGGGGGCCTTACAAAATATTGAGATTAATCTCACTCTAAATGCTATTAATATTACAACATCTCAATTATATCCACAATAAATTTTCTTCTTCTTTTTTCACATATTTACATTTAGCATGCAATATCATGGGTACAATGTAGTAGATTACCGTCATGACAGTATATAATACTTGTATAGGGGGTAGAACCATTATGTTACTGAAATTTTGACAGGATGAAATCAATTTTATCTCTTCAGAATGTTTTCAATTTGTTGTGAGTCAGCCTTGTTTGCACCCTGTTACTTTGTGGTTCCATGGAATTTTAAGTTCGTTGGGTCAGGAAATATCATAGGGAGTTGAGAGGAAAAGTGTGACAGGAGGCTACAAGAGAAAAAATAGGGAGAGACAGACAGATTTAGAAATAAAGAGGGAGAAATGAAAAGGAGTGAATAAAGTGGGAGAGACGGGAGAGAAAGATAGAGAGGAGTGAGAGGGAGAGGAAGAGCAATCAGCAGCACAAAACACACCACAACATAACATTTACATAGCGCAGAACCTATTTCAATATATTCTACTGCACTTTTTAAGAGTTCTTATCTGTTAGGTCAGGAACATGGACATTCCACTGAGTGAATGGCATGTACATGTTCCTGAGTAAAATATGTCGCAATGCCTAAAATTTGATGTTGAAAAGATGTGTTTTTAGTTTTGATTTGAAGATTTCTCCTGAAGATGAATTCCGTATACCAAAGGGGAGTGTATTCCAAAGTTTGGGAGCTGCACATGCTCTGTCTTCAAGTGGGGGTAAGGGTGCATGGGGAGTTCCAAGGGGGAGGGGAGGGAAAGAGAGCTAGAGAGAAAGAGGAGAGAGGAAGAGAACAGGATGAACAACAAGACAGGAAAAGAGGGGTATAGTATTGCAAAAGAGAGAAAAGAATTGACCAATCTTCAAACGGACATCTCTATGTTTCAACTGTCTGATTCCCAAAAGTTCAAGTCAACCCTGTTCTGATTGGGGAAGGTGCATAAAAGGGAACAGTTGTATAGGGCTTGGGGGCGTTGCTCAAAACTAGAAAATTGATCGCAAGTTGCAGTTGATCAGAACGCACCAATCAAAATCATTGTTTCATGCGCATTTTGTTAAAAGTGTATACCATGCACGAATGAAAATGTGCATTACAATTTGCAAAGTTGCAGTTGATTTGCAGTTGATTTTGAACAACACCCCCTTAGACTAGGCGTGGGGAAGAAGAAGAGAGAAGAGATAGGAAGATATTGATTTGAGAATTTCATGTTTCCCGTCAAAAATTATGAGTCAATCCTTGTTCACATTGTCAAGGAAATAAGTTTCTACCGGCTCATGAGGTAAAAAAGGGTCAGTAAAAATGAAATATTCACGGGTGGTTTTTCATAAAATCGTTCTTAAAATTAAGAACAAATTTAAGAAGAACTGGAGTATGTTAATGACAGTGAGACGCATAAGAATCTTGCTCATTCAGCACAAGATCTGATACCAGTTATTCTTAAAGTCTTTTGTAACTTCGTGAAACACCATTGAGATGGTTTTATTTTCCCAAGTTTTACAAGGTATTCAGTAAAATTTTCACTCATTAGTACAGCATTGGATTTGTGTACGAAGATCTTTCACAGTGTAGTGACAACCCACATTCATTTTGACAGACCTGAAATTCCTGATTATGACCTCCTCTACAAGATTATTACTGAGCATCTGGGAAATCAAAATTTATTGGATGGCATTCACATATTCTGTCATGAAAAATCAGACTAATTGAGGTGCATTAACATTAGATTGAGTAAAAAAAAATGGTAAATAACAATGACTTGCATGTTTAGAGGACAGATTTTTCACTTCGAAACTTCCAAGAGAAGCTTGTTATGCTGCAATCCAGCCCTCTGGTTGTAAAAGGGCGTGTTAAAAGACATACAGTAGACGTCAAATGAATTCTTAAGGTCATAAAAACATATAACCTTGAATAAAAGTGATTTCTGTACATGCTTCATTGGCAGGAACTTGGCGCAGTAGGTGAAAGTGACACAGCTGTTTTAGACCCAAGAACAACATACATTTATGAAATAATGAATAATGTTCACGATTGCAAATAATCATCTTTCATTGAACACTTACACCTTAATGAAAGATAGACCGGAAGCAGAAAGCCTGCTCGTATTTTCTTTACTCTGATTTTGGCTTCTTATAATCTTCTTACCCTGAAACAAACTTTTAATGTAAACACATCAACTATTTCCAACCTTAACTTTTTCCAACCTTTTCCATGAATAAAAAGGAGGTTTGACATACATGTACATGTAGATCTCTACTTTCAAGTTACAATTGATATCCCTTTTCTTACTTCAAGTACAGGTAACATTTTAAGTTACTTAACTTACCTATCTTTGTGTGGAGACATTTATCCTAAGATTTTATGATATAATTTCTAAGAAAAATCCCTTGATGGTATTCAGTTTTAAAATAAATTCTATCAGAGCAGATTTACACAGATTCATGTGATGGGAGGAATCAAAGGGTAAAGTGTTTTGAGCGAGGCAGTCTGGAGAGGAAAATGTGTAGATTGTAGAATTTCTAGCACAAAAGTCTCAAAACATAGTTTGCACGGGCATGCTGTAACTTCTAACCGAGCTTGTGTCATAATTGACCTGATATTAGCATCTAGCCAAGTCACATGTCGTAACAGCTTCACATGATAATCCTTGGATTAAGACTATGTGTGAACGCATTTTAGTGGTAATTAACACAGGAAGAGTTAGTTACATCAATAGAACAATGTGTGAACGCAGCTGGACGAATAAGTGATGGCACAAGAATTCACTTACCCAGTTGATAGCACCGTCATATGGAAAGGGCTCCCTCTGTCACTGAGACAAGGGAGGGCCTCTTCTCGAAGCTGGTACAGACGATGCTTCAATTCTCGTTAAATTTGATTTTCTGATTAAATTAACGCTATGCAACGGAACATTTTGAGAGTTAACATAGGAAGATTCAAACATGCATTAACTGTTATAGAAACAAGCAAAACAAATGTGCATGAAAAAAGTGTGAATGTAAGTAAATCACTCCAAATAATTTGTTTTTAAACATCACTTACCTTCGTCCGACAGCGCCAACTTGTGAGGAGGGCTTCCTCTGTCTCTGAGGCAAGGCAAGGTCTTTGCTTGGAGCTGGTTCCGAAGACGTTTCACTTCTTGTTTCTCTCTTCCTGCCTCGTCTATTGGTTGCCGAGCCATCAGGTTTTGGCCGGGCGCGTACAGATTGAGTTGCTTGTCTTGGTTTTCGGGAGGCAGAAGAGGGAAGGATGGCAAGTTTGTGCATTCTTTGGCCTACAAGAATATGCTCTACTGTATCTGTAGTTTGAAAGAAGGAAAAGAATGATAAAAAGTGTAATTACATTAATTTATGAAAGTCACATATTCTATAAAGCGCCTTCGCCGGTTAGACTTTTCACCATGATTGATACCTAATATGAAGCACATGATAAAAGTATGTAAAAACACAAATTTGCTTCCAAAAAATGTGTGCATGTGTGGAGATAGAATGGATGTAGAGAAATATTGCAAAATGAATGTTTTATAATTACTACAGGTTGCATTTTATCTTGTCTGGGCTATTTTAATGGGTTTTAGAAATTACTTCTATTAGTGAGGGAAATATTCTGATAAATTCAATTATATGAAAAACTTCCAATGACTATATCAATTTGCAGTTATAGTCTCACAATATGAGTCATTAGTGATTGTGTTGCATATTCAAGATTATATTTTCTTGTTTTTCTATTCTCTTCACTCATACTCAATTTCATTTCACAACACACACTTGTAAGTCTCAAACCATTTCTTAAATCAAAATCTATCTTGTAAACATTGAGGTGCCAGTTTGTGTAATAGCCAAGACCAAAACTTGACCGGACTAGAATATAAACAGGATCTTAGAACTTCCTGTTGTCCTTGCATTTGTAATAATCCTTGTAACAAGGTAAAGGTACACATATGATCTCATGCATGAAGAGAAATTTCCTGCCGACCTAAAGAAAACTGTACTGTATACTATAATGTAGAAGATGTTCATCGGTTTTGTATTTATGTATACTATAAATTAATCATTTAAGGCTTCCACAAATCGTTTAATACACAGCTAAATGCGGCGTTATAGATGCCCAGGTTCTGAGAAAAAAATCACAGCACTCGTCTAATAAACAGCTTCTCTTGTTTTATTCTCTAAAAATGATAATTTGGAACCCAATGTTGAAGAGCACTCTGGTGGTCTAGTGGTTATGACACTGGTCCCATCACCCAGAGGTCATGGGTTAAAATCCTGTCTGGGTGCTATGATTTTTTTCACAGCATCTGGGCATCTAAAATGTAGTGATAGCTGTATACTGAATGTTTGGTGTACATTGTAAGCCTGAAATCATTTATTTACATTAAAACAAAACTACTCAAAAAAGTTAAGGATATTTTTTTAATTGTTTCAATTAAATATGGGTTCACTTTCAAGGATGTATCATTTTTTACGAGACATCATCTTACAGCTGAAATCAGTCATGTGTGAAACAATTAACACTGGGTTTCATAACATGCAAGACAGTTGCATTTGGAGGATTTCCAAAAATATAAAATCCTGTAGAAAATGTAGACACATATAATTGTGATCCCTTACTTTTATGATATATTGTAAATACATACTTTTTTTAAAATAAATGTTTAAGTAAGACTATATGTCCAAGTGCAATGCATTTAGGAACAGGCCCTGAAAATTCATGTACCCTAATTACAAATGACAAATGGCAAATAAAATGTTAAAGGATAAACCTTCCTGTCCTACATACATGTAGTGTTATGACATCCAGAATTGTGATGATCCAACTCTCAAAATATTCATGAGTTTTTCATAATCTGCGTAATCTAGGAATCATTTCCCTGTTATTGCATTTTAGCAGTACTGCTACATGTACACAAAAAAATGTTTTGTTTAGCAACTTTTTCCCAAACTAGTAGAACTGTGCATCAAAGTGTTGACAATGTTTCCTCACTGTCTAAAACTGCTAATCAAATGTGAAAGTAAAATAATTCCCTGCTCTTGGGTATTTCTTTACTTCAGAATTAATAATTGATAATTAGATTAAACATACCAGATGGATGGAAGCACAGTTGAGAGAGAAGATAAGACGGTTCAGATACCGGCCTCCTCGTGTACACTCTAGAAAGGATTTGTTCTGACGTATGTAGCACCGCAATAGAGCACCGAACCATACTGGACTGATCGCACACTTGACCACTGAGGAGTCGCTTGACCAGTGACTGGGTTAAGCGAATGTACGAGTACATGGAATGGCTCCAAATAGAGTCCCATAGGGAGGACGCCAAGATGGCTTTGTGTATGGATAGCACCTTTGTGAGTTTCTCATCTATTGCACTGTAGTCAGTCCCACCCATACTTTTCTGCGTCTGCTTTGGAAGCTGAATGTCTTTATCGGCACGGAGGAGGATGAAGATTAGTGCCATGAAGACGCGGATGGTGTATTGCATGAGGTATTCGAGGCGAGAGTTCCACGGACCAGCGTGGCTTACGCCCAGCCCCCATGCGCTGAGTGCAGCCATCTGTGTCCATTGGATCAACGATTCAATACTGTGATTCCCCATCGGGAGAAACCCGAGGGACTGCGTCGAATCCATCATAACAGAGTCATCAAACATCAATTTCCCAGATGTCATGTTCCCAAATGGTCCATTATAACCAAGATCACTGCTCCTTGTGCTCTCCAAACCAGCACTATCAGCCGTCGCAAGCATGTCGATCATATTCGAGAACGTCCTCTGCTGTGGCGACTGCAGATTGGGGCTCGTAGCTTCACGACGTAGCGACCCCAGTCCAACAGGTCCGAGGTCCCTCGCGGAATAAATAAGATGAAGTGCTGTAGCGCCCTCGCTGAGGTAGTCTCCGATGATGCTGGAGCAGGTTAGGTCCGCTGGTAGTTCCAGGACTAGCCCAAGGTACCCGTCAGAGCAGAGGATAAGGGGACTGGAGGAATGGCAGGAGACGGAGAAACGTTGGCGCCCTTCATCTGATTCTGATGTGAGAGAGCTGGTAGGGGATGGTGGACGGTCACTGCTGAGTGGACTTGGCTTCCTGCAGAGGAAGAGATATAATCTTTGTTAACACCATTCAGCATGATTTGATTTAAATATAATGCAAGTTACCATTGGCCTTAAATATAATTACTTCATGGACTAGTTTATTTACCGGTACATAGAATAATAACATGCAATCCATACAGCTCACCTATCCACTCTGAAGAGTGCTAAAATCTTACACTTGGAAAATCTAAGGCATCAACCAAAACAAATTCTTAAAATTCTGCCAATTCTAAAAAGATCACATAGGATGTGTGCATGAAGCATCCAAGACAGGTACAACAAGGATTTATGGTTAAGTACTTCTTCAATTTATTGACGGAATCTAAAACTTACATGAGTGTGATAAGATTAAGTAGTGGCAAGAAGTAGGCCGGTGAGTGCTCGACTGAACAGCCCTCGCTCTGTAGCAACATGGGTTCACCAAGGCGGGTCAAGATGCCAACAGCACCTCGTTTGGTGATACACACAAGAAAGAGATCATTGTGAGTCCAGGCCATATCTGAGATCCAGTATGTCCTAGAGAAAAGATAAATAAACAGGGTAAAATAAGGATATCTATTTCATTAGAATTTCAAACTGCAAAAGCAACAAATAGTACTCACATTAATAATGATAATAATAATAATAATAATAATAATAATGGTCATTTCTTTGAAAACTCTCATGTCCGTCAATAATAATGCACATAGCGCTGTACATCAAACATTTAATATATTATAATCTGAATATAATAATAGAATATTCATACAATAGCAATACAGGATAATCAGGTACTTTGACGAGCCACTGCTCTCCCCAAGGAGCATTCTAGCAAAACACTGATCAAAATTGTTTATTATTATTGTTTAATCTCGCCAAATGTAATCTCATCCACTGGCTATATCAATGTTTCATGCAATCATCATTTCGTCCCATTGTTGTTTTGTCCTATAACCATTTGATCAATGACTAAATCGTCAATAACCAAATTGTCAAATTTGAATTGAACATTTATTTCCTATTTCACAAAGATAATCAATATAAAGCAACATAACAAATTAGTACAACATACACTTTCTCCAATAGCAATGTGGTCCAATAACCACTTGGACAACAATTAATTACCTTGTCCAATAATATTTCGTCCAATGATCCGAGCACAAGACAACTAAATGAGAGAATTTAGTTAGCGTAAATAGATGTGTTGAATGGGCAGTTCCATGACTATATACATAAAACCTCCTATGCATTAGACCTTCCTGAAAAAAAAATGTCAGCATTCAAAACTGAATTATAAAGATTATAATATTGGAATAATGTGGGGATACATGTACCAACATTTTGACCAATTCATGGAATTGCTCTGATATAATTTTTAGAGAGTGTTGCTAAAAAACTGCTTTCAATTGAAAATCAACTGCCAGTCAGTTACAAATTGACATTTTCATTCATTTCTAATTCATTATGATTCATGCAAGTTCTGCCTTTCTATGAAGAAGCCAGTGAAATAATGAATATCATTGGCATGTTGCGATCAATTGCAACTTTCTAGCAACACGCCCTCAGACTTCCAGCAAAGCTTGTAAAATACTTACTTGATATGGTCTGCGTGGGGGCGTCTGGTTTTACATCCACAGGACT
>BQKZ01000938.1:0-14346 GCA_036244855.1 Temnopleurus reevesii
GATTTTTAGATTTTGCTCAAATTTTCACAGTTTGATCAATGGATTTTTCTTCATCCAATGTGAGTGCATCAATGTCTGGGTGAAGTTCCCCTTTAAATTGGGTTGTGCTGAGGAGACTGAGCCATCTAATGAAGTACAAATATCGGTATGTATTTTTTCTGACCTTGTACATGAAGATTTAGAGATTGCTAATCTTTTGAATCAGGTATTCGGAATTGTGTGAATTCAGATTAGATGAATTGTGAATTGATAATTAAGACTACATCACTAAACTTACTACACCAGAGTGAATTTGTTTCCATCGTTTGAATTGAGATATTAAAGGAACACAGTCATTTCTAACCCCCTCCCTCTCCCAGTAAGAGTGGGTACACTAAATTTTCACAAAGATGGGAGGGAGTGCATGTGGTTGTTTGTTTGATAGAGGGAGGATAGGAGATGCGAAGGAAGTGGGGACTGATGGCACAAAGAGAAAATTGGTGATTGTGGTGGTGGGAGATAATGATGATGGTGGTTCTGGAGATGATGATGGTGGTAGTGGTGGCAGATAATGTTGATGATGATGATGATGATGATGATGATGATGATGATGATGATGATGATGATGATGGTGGTGGTCGTGGTGGTGGAGATAATGATGTTGGTGGTGGTGGATAATGTTGATGGTGATGATGATGATGATGATGATGATGATGATGATGATGATGGTGGTGGTGGTGGTGATGATGATGATTATGATGATGATGATAATGATGGTGGTGGTGGTCGTGATGATGATGATGATGATGATGATGGTGGTAGTGGTGATGATGATGATGATGATGATTATGATGATGATGATGATGATGATGGTGATGATGATGAAGGTGGCGGTGGTAGTGGATAATGTTGATGGTGATGATTTCAATGATGGATAATGAGGATGGTGATGAATGTGGTGGTACGTAATGGTGTTGAATATGGTAATGAAGGTTTTAGATATTAGCATGATAATGTTGATAGTGATGATGGTGATAATAGATGATGATAGTGATGAAGGTCATAGTAATAATAATAATAATAATTTACAGCATTTATAACGCGCTTATCACAAATTATGTCCCTAGGCGCTAGATGACGATGACGATGATGAGGAGGAGGGGAGTGTTCAGTCATGCTTAAATCAAAATTAATTTTGTTCGTAGTAATCGATAGATAAGACCACTATTCATCCACAAACATGGAAAAAAATCCTAAGATTATTTTCAACTTAATCTTGGACAGAATTTTTAAACGTTTATCTTTTTACTCTCTGTGTTGATCGGTGACCATTTGTAATTACAAGATATTATTTTGTAGACGGATATTCGTCGTAGATGGCGCTAAGCAACAATGTCTTCTTGCGAGTAATGATCAGTAATTCCAATTCAAACGTGGAACCGTCATGGGCTCGTGGTTTTGACACCCCTTGTCAACCGGAGGGTCAGAGGTTCGATTCCAACGCATTTTCTTTGTTTTACTCTTTATAGATAATCGATTTTTTTAAAGATCTTATACATTTATGTTTTGTAAACAGGAAAAAAACTATAGGCCTACGATACGACCAAGAACAGTTTTAGTAAGTTGCATGAGAAGAAAAGAAGAGAGAAAAGTAAAAGAAGAAAGAAAGGGAAAAGGTTGGATGAGTAAAGGAAAGAAAATGAAAATGACCGTTATGATAACAATGGAATGCACTGATAAATGTTTTAGATATGAAATAAGTTCGGTAACATGCGGGAACAAACGATTTAAAGCGTTATCATTCCACCATTTCCAATTATTTCTCATGTATTACTGCAATTTGTACGGTGTTTATAACAAATTGATTTTTGCTTACAAAAATCTGCCCAGTTTGCCCAGTATCGTGGCGTCATCAGATCATTAAGAATTTGACAATTAAAAACATTTAAATGTATTGTCCTAAATTGCTCAATTTTCATCTGATTTTCCTTTATACATTGAGAACGTGATAATTTCAGGGGTGGCTTCCCCTTTAATCATCACATCGATATGAAGCCGACAAACCTTTCACAATTCTGACCCCAAGGTCTGCGGACTGGAGCAATCGTCATCGAAAAAAAACATCAGGCTCTTTTTCGAAATTCTTTTCAAGATAAACATTTACAAACATAATGCAAGAAATGCGATAGGTCTAACTGTTAGTTTTGTTTGTGAAATGTATTAATTGTATCTTTACATTAAATGTTGAGGCTTTAAAGGGAACCCAACTCCTTGATTTATCGTGCACTCATAAAATGAAGAAAAATCAGATGAACAAACTGTGAAAATTTGAGCAAAATCGGACAAACCGTTCAAAAGTTATGAATTTTCAAAGTCACAGAGATATAACGATCCCTACCGCTCATGGGGATCCGTGCGATTGGCAAGTTCGACGGAATCTGTGACGTCATGTCGGACATCTCCTCATTCACTCTCTGTACAAAATTTCATATTTTCTCCTTTTTTCGGAAAAATCAACAAAAGGCCAATTTTCGGTTGGGGTGTAGCATTTATATATTGATTCTGCGTGTATTTTGAGAAGAATGATGTTCAAACCTAACTCAAAAGTTTACATTAATCCATTTTTTAGAATTCTATATGCAAAGTGAATGAGGGGTTGTCCGACATGACGTCACAGATTCAGTCGGAGTTTCCGATCGCACGGATCCTCATGAGCGGCAGTGATCGTAAAATCTCTGTGAATTTGAAAATTCATAACTTTTGAACATGTAATTGTCCGATTTTGCTCAATTTTTCACAGTTTGTTCATTTGATTTTTCATCATTCAATGAGAGCACGATAATTCCAGGGGTTGGTTTCCCTTTAATAGAACCGAAACGAGTAAGGTAAGAACAGCTTACTTCCTCGTTCTGATTTTAGAACTTGTATGATTATGACCAACTAACATGCAAGAAAAATACTAGACCTAACTCTTATATTTGAAGAGCTAATTTGCAAAAGGGGTTACATGTAGGTCCACTTTTGACCACTTCGAATAAATCAACGTTTTCTGATTCTCCCATATAGCAAAATGATTCAAGAAAAATAACTTGCATGGATCTTCTACCCTACCATATAAATTAAAAAACGAGTTTAAAAAAAAATCTACCTGTCTTTGTATTTTCACAATGACATGTCGAAAAAAATACATTTTTGGACCTAACCCCTTTTGCAACTAAACTAGATTTTCTCCCTAATTCCACACACTTAATAATAATTATGATCTGAGAGTTGCCATGCTTAATCTCCATTTGAAGTGTAATTGTTTTCAATTTCATTTTCAATTTTCTTTGTGTGTTACACACACATGCATGCATATCATTTTACACACACACACACACACACACACACATACACACATACTGTATACATGTACTACAACTCAAGCAGTGATTCGGAAGTCTCATGTGATATCAAACTCACTCATGCACAAAAAGCACAGTATAGCACATGTGTTATAAAACACGGAAATAAAAACATGAATGAGAATCACACACACACACACACATACACACACACACACACCGAATCTCAAGCAGTCAATAATAAGATTCATTAATGGTGTGTCAAACACTCTTATACAAAATAAGCACACAAAATCACATGTGGTATGAAAACGTGGAAACTCACCCACACACACACACACAGACAGACACACACACCTATACACACACATTCATATAAGCAGAGTACATCATTGATTCATATAGTACCCTAGAGACCTGCATTGACAAGTACGCACACAATGCACTGACAGTCAAAAGAATGTGATCGCACTGGGTGTACACATGCCAGGCTCATTCAGGCATGTCATTCTGCCTTGTGATTGGTCAAATGTGGACCTAACCCCTTTTGCAACTAAACTGAAATGGACCTAACCCCTTTTGAAGAAAAAAAAGTCAATTTTCTTCGCCATTTTTTATTGGGTTTTGACAGGATTTTCAACTTTTCTTGTGTATCATCAGATAGAGCTACTAAAAAACAATACATTAAGAGCAAAAAGTCAAATTTGATGAAAAATGGACCTAACCTCTTTTGCAACTGAGCTCTTCAAATATTCTTGCGCTATTGGTCAACGCGGGGTCAACGACTGTTTTGAATTTTTGAACGCACGGTCCATTAATTCGAGGCCCGAATAAAAGAATTGTTATTGGAATTACTATAAATGCGCTTACCATGACCAATCTTTGTGCTTAATTGATTGGTGATAAGTTCTATTATCTAGTACTCTTCAACAACAATCTTGGAAAGTCAAATTTTAGGTTAAAAAAGTATTCTACCTTTCAGCTTCAATCGAGAGCTAGGTTGACGGAAAATACCGATAAAATTGATTAAAATCACATTTATCTTCGCTATTACACATTAACGATAAAATCCCAGCTGGCTTCTATCAATCCGACTATTGGAATACGCAGAAGATTCCGAACTAAAATACCGCAAACTCTAAATCTCTTTTTCTTGGAGGAGATGAGGGAAAAGACTATCATTAAACATGATCCCTATCACAACATGGACATTGCGCAATAAAACAAAAAACCTGTGCTAAAAACAGAAATAAATGGTTCTATCCTTACTAGCTCTGATATTTATGAGTCCGTGTTTGCATGTTACAATTACGATTGGCAGAAATTAAGGTTACTAGAGTCTCTACTCATTCGGGATGAAGTCATCGGTCTTCAAATTTATGGTAAGATGCCGTGCTAATTCGTCCCAAAAATAAACTTGCCCTCTCACGTCATCGGGCCAAAGAAGATATGGCCTGCCATCGTTGAGATACAACCTCGCCAAGAAAGGTATCTCATTATCTGGGATGTCTTCTAGAAAGATAACTAGAACGAATTCTGTCTGGGTATCACTGACATGGTCCATAGCGATGCGCAGTTTGAGCATAAACCAGCGATCCCTTACGCAAGCTCTGCTGAGCACGATGACAGTCTTGTAACTATGGGTCACCACGTAGTCCACAGAATCTAAATAGTGCATTCCCAACACGAGGTCTTCATCCCCAATAACGTTCCTTTGAAACTGTGGAAGGTGTTCTCCCAGAGCAGGTCGAAAATGCTCGCGAATCCATTCTTCGTCGTCGTCATAGAAGATTACGTTGACGTCGAATTCGAAATCGTTAGGATCTCGAGCGTCTTGCATCTCGTTATATCCTACAATAGCGAGCTTCAAGAGAAACACTTTATGTTTTATCGGCCATCGGTTATGATACATGAGCACGAGAATTACAACCAAGCACACAGAAGCTAGCGGAGCTAAACACAACGCCACCAGATTTGGTCCACATACTGCACCAGGGTCGAAAACTATCAGAGGTTTATCACGGAACACAGGTAAAGATGAAGATGAACAAATCGTGTCTTTATTGTTAATTAACACTTTGTCTTCTCTACTCTTTAGCCATTTTGGAAACCATTCTAGATAACAGGAACAGTCAATCGGGTTTTTCGAAATGTCCAATGATAACAGAGAAGAGTCGATTGTTCTGAACAAACTTTGTTCAAGACGTACTAGTTTATTTTGTCCAAGTGATAGACGTTTGAGTTTTGTATTGTTCCGAAATACATTCTCACCGAGGTGGTTTAAAAGATTATTAGTGGCATCGAAGGAAATCAGTTGAGTCATCACTTGCAGGAGACTATGATCAAGGTACTCTATTTTATTTCCCGTTATATTCAATACCTTCAACGATCTTAGTCCGCTAAACACACGAGGGTGAAGGTATGAAATCAGGCATTCGTTCAGCCCAAGTTCTTCCAAGGATGACAGTTTCAGAAAGACACCTGGCTGCAAGCCTCCATAATATTCATCGAATATATTTTTACCCATATCCAGATATGTCAGATTAAGCAATACATCAAATTGAGACGTATTCATATTACTGTTCCACAGGGATGTTGACTTAATATGAGAATTGGTCAAACTCAAATACACAAGCGATCGCGTATAATTAAAAGATTGCTTCTGATAACCAATAGGGGGAATGAATTGTGAATTATCATCCATGTCAAGTCTTGTCAAACGTGACAAGTACAATCCCAGTCGTGTTATCGAACATCCCGACAAATCAAGATGTCGTAAATTGTTGATGCCCGTAAAGGCTGTGATTTCTACAATAGAGAGAAGTTTATTATCTTTCAAGTTTAAAAATGTTAAATTGCATAATCCATGAAACGTCGTTGCAGATATCTCTACCAAATGGTTTCCGTCTAGACGCAGCTCTTCCAGCCCACTTAGAGACCAATTTTGCTTGCCTTGATTTATATGTACTATATTGTTCTGAAACAAAGCTAACACTCTCAGGCCACGCATACCATCGAAGTATCCTGGATCAATTGAAGATATGGAGTTATAAGCGAGACTGATTTTGCCAAGTTCCGTTAAATTCGAAAAAATGTCCTGGTAGAGATTTAATTGGTTATCCCTGAAGTTGAGAAATGAAAGGGGGTGGTTGCGAAGAAATTCAAAGCAACCTTTAGGTAGATCCTTCAATGAGCAATAAGCTAGATGTAGTTCTTTTATCGTAGATCGAGAGATTCCAATAGTTGCGTTCTTCAATGCTTGTTCTGATAATGGATTACCGGTGAGGTATAAAACTTCGATTTTTAGTGCGGCGATGACTTCGGGGTCTATTGTTTTTATTGGATTTTCACCCAGATGTAGAGTTTCAGTACGGCACATTAAACAGAAGTTGTCTTTGGTAATGCGTTCAATTCGATTGTTCGCCAGTTGAATCGTTCTCATCGTGTTGCAAGAACTAATGTTAATGGACGTAATTTTATTTATCATGAGGGAAAGTACATCCCAATGAGAGCTCCAATTAAGAACATCATTCGGTAGATACGTAAGATCTGACCACGTCAAATCCAAAAATGCCAGCTTTCCATTCCATCTGAACAAACCTGTATCTGGAAGCACAAGATTGTGATTTCCCCACAACTTTAAGTACTCTAGATCTTTGAGAGGGTGTAGTGTACCGGATTCAATCACTGCAATGGAATTGTAAGAAAGATCCAAAAATGCAATTCGGTTGTACCTTTGAAACGTCGAATTTAAAAGAGAGGTGATTTCATTATCACGCAGAAAGAACGCCTCGATGTCCCCCGAGAGTCCCTGTGGTACGGAACTGAGTCCTCTGTCTTGACAAAATGCTTTCTTTCTCGCAAGGTCCTCATCGCATCCAATGCGATGTATCTTTACTGTATCACTTCTGGAGATGAGACTGGAGAATACGGCCAGGAAACAGGTGCTGAGCAGTAGCAACAGCAAGGCGAGTTGTCGGCAAGATGTTACAAACGCCATTGTGTTCCGACTGTATATGATAATAGAAAAAAGATTACGTCTTGATAATGATAATAATAATGATAATAATAACAGTCAAAATGATAATAATAGATATAATAATTTATATAGCGCCTTATCATGTCTACGACTAATCAAAACCCTTCCGATATTATTACCCGGTCCAGTAACGGACCCGGTCATTGGATGACAATTCAAGCCTAGCAATAACGCAGTCATCGGCACACACATAATCATGATATATTGCTGTCTCCTATTATAGTGGAGGCGCCGTAGTATAGTTATCGTGACTCTCGCCTTTCATCTAGAGGGTTGTAGGTTCGAATCCTACCCATGGCGTCAATTTCCTTCAGCAAGAAATTCATCCACATTGTGCTGTACTCAACCCAAGTGATGTAAATGGGTACCTGGCAGGAATATTTATTCCTTAAAATGCCAAGTGCGCTGTGAATGGCTGCCGGGCTAAAGCCAGGGTAATAATAATGTAAAGCGCCCTGAGCACTCAGCAGAGTGGATACGTGCGCTATAAAAATTGCATCTATTATTATTATTACTGGTCCCCATCCCACATAGGTAGAGTGCATCTTTGTGGATTTTTTTTTTTTGGCTGAAATAAATTAGCGCCATGGATGGGACTCGAACCGCGGCCCTCTGGTTGAAAGGCGAGAGTCAGAGCAACAACGCCATGGCGCCTTGATCCAAGGCTATATATAGCATGTATATAGTCTTACTCGATCCACGCCAAAAATAACTTGCTTGGATTAAAAACGAAAAAGTTAGACGAACATATAAATAAAAGTTTGAGCAAAATCGGACAATGGATAAAGAAGTTATGAATGTATGTTTAGAAATTGTGTTTAGAAATGAGTAAAATAGTTATATTTTTTGGCAAATTTGTAACTTTGGATCACGTGACATGAAATGGCGATGACGTAGGTTAAATACTCCTCTACAGTTGGCTTATTATACTTGCTGTTTAATCTCTTGTTTTTATCTTTAGAGAAAATCACCACTGGTATATTACATTGACGAATGATGTTTAAGACATATATTAAACAATTATGATCAAGGAATGTATATCTTAAAAATAAGTTTTGTATGAAAGATAAAAAGATGAATTATTCAATAAATATATTAATAAACAATCAATCATAAAATGAATAAATATTGTCAGCATTTCTTCAATGACGTATCTAGTTCTAACAGTGTCAAAATGCTATTAATTGCTTACATACATATGCAGAATAATATTTCAATAATTATTTTCTTTTTGTATAAGTTATTATGTTCGTTATTAATCTTTAAACCACATCGTCTTCCTTTTGTATTATTCATTTTTGGTCATTGCAAATGTGATAAAAAATATTCCTTTACCAGAATTTAGAGTTGTAATCGTAAGTTTACTGTCGTGTAAGCGTAATTACAACACAAAATACATATTTATTATTTTATATATTGTTTATTGAAATCATAGTTAGCTTCATAATTTTGCTATCTCTTCTTTATGAACAATATTTCAGAAGTTATGATCAAGATTAGATATTCCACTAGATGAATTCTTCGAAAAAATGAATCATTTTTGTGTCCAATGGCTTTAAAACTTATTGTCATTTCACGTGACCCAAAGTTACCAATTTGCTAAAAATTTAACTTTTTCATAAGCATTCAAATATTTTTCATATATTCATACCTTTCTTATTTGTTGTCCGTTTTGGCTCAAACTTTTTTATCTGTTTTTCTGATTCTTGATATTTCACTGAAAGCAAGGGTTTTTTTTGGTGTTGATGGGTCATACTAATATCCATTTTCGCCGACAAAATTACTTCACGCTAGTTGTCCTCTACGCATTGCAAATATCTATAGGTATAACTCTGATTTTTGAGAACTCTCGAAATGTACCTCCAGCGGGCTTGTCGGGATGATGCTGTTTTAATTTGAAATAAATCTTGCCTTATCCCAACATGGATAAACACCGATTGACAGTGCTTTACCGAGAAGCTATGAAAAAAAATCACAGGCATTCTCGGGTAGGAATCGAACCCACGATCTCCTGATGACTAGACAGGTCTTACTACTAGACCACCGAGAGCCGATGAAAAAAAATCATTCAATTGAGATGCTGTTTTAATCCTGGCAGTCACAGCAAACTGACATGATACTCTATTATCTGTTTTATTTGAATGCACATATAATTTAGTCCTCCTTTCCGATTTACAGGAGACATATTAAAACAAAATATATGCAGTGATCCAAAGCAATTCGGGGGATCGACTATAGTTGTAAGCTTTTCGACGCTAGAGAGCGTGGATCAAATGCTTAATTTTGATTGGTCCACCCCTGACCTGACCTGGCGGGTATCGATTTCCGGTTGTGACGGGTACTTCCGGTATAAATTACATGCGCCACGTTCATTCCTTTCGCAGTTATACAATACACGGACAACTTAAATCTGAAACCAAATTTCATTATCATCTGTAATATTCCTTTGCTTTGGTGATTACATCAAACCACAGAACTCGGATGCATCAAACAGTGAACGTGGCGCATGTAATTTATACCGGAAGTACCCGTCACAACCGGAAATCGATACCCGCCAGGTCAGGTCAGGGGTGGACCAATCAAAATTAAGCATTTGATCCACGCTCTCTAGCGACGAAAAGCTTACGACTATAGTCGATCCCCCGAATTGTACGCATACACATCTGAAATTAACATAAAAAACGTACTTTTGTGGCGAAAATAATTAAAGATGAATGATAGCCAAACAAAATCTGCCGAAGAAGAAGTATGTCTACAAAATGGAGACGATCAGCTTAGTTAATGAAAGTGGATCACAAAACATAAATGTTCAAATAGGCAGCAAATGAAATCTGAAGATTCTCAAGAAAATTGGCAAATTATACGTCAGTCGAAAAATAGTATCCGCTGTGAGAAATGGCCTCCACACAGCAACTATTGCTGTTCTAATATGCAATCAGGAAAAAGGCCAGACCGCAATCAACAGACTATGGGCAAAACGCGCCTCCCGGATTGATTGAACAAGATGCAGGGGGTGTGGTTTTACGTACGCTGTTTGATAAACAAACATGGTTTGCTTTAAGGGTTATGCGCGTGCGCAGTTGTGCATTTCTACCGAGGTGGAGTAAATCGAAAAAGATGCCACAAATAAAGCCTCAAAAACTTGTATAAAGCCAAATTATGAAATCAGAGGTATACCCGTTGAAATGTATTCTATTTGAAATAGTATACATTCTCTTTAAAATAAAATATATTTCAACTGGTATATCCCTGATTTCACAAATATGAATAACAGTTAGGTTTTCATAAATATGTTGCATGATTAATATTTGTTGATCACATTTATATACGAATTATAACAGCAAAGGGAGGAAAATTATCATTTAATTATGTTTTTGAGTTTTCCTTTATCAACCATTATTGATGTAAAACATCTGTATTTGCATTAATATATTCATAACACGATATAAAATATTTCTGAAAAGTTAATTAGAACGCAGACAATAGGTCCGTACACCGCGTATTCAACTGTGCGGACACAACAATGACAAGCCGGTACTGAATTCAATATCATTACAAAGGGGCATTGAAATTGCGGTCGACTTAACTTTTCGAAAATACTTTATATCGTGTTTAATTTTTTTTTTAATACACGTCAAAAACAAAAATAAGAGTTACGTCTATGATATTTCTTACATGATTTTATTAAATGTTCATTGATCATGTATACGAATTCTAACAGCAAAACCAGGAAAATAAGCATTTTCTTTACTGAAAATATAAGTTTTTCCTTCACTCGCTGTGTTTTCCATTAAAACCTCAAAAATTTGTATCAATTTAAACAAAATAAATGTCACAAACTTTTATATTTCTTGTATTTTGCTATTAAATGTTTGCTGGTCATAATCATGCGAATTCTAAAATCAAAACAAGGATTTTTTACTGAGAAAGTTCTTATCTTCCTCGTCTCGATTCTATTGAAACCTCAACGATTTTTTTAAAGATACATGAAATACAATTCACAAAAAATAACTAAGAGTTAAGGCCTCATTTTTGTTGTTGTGCTTTTAAATGTTTATCGTGAAAAGGACCAGGGGCCGATAGCTATCGTCTTCATGCTCAGGTGTCTTAAGTTCTTGCGCCACCCTTTTAACATAGTCGTATGTCTATGTTATGATGATGGCGCAAGAAGTCAAGACGTCTTAGCATGAAGAGGAGAGCTAAGACCATTTCAAGCAATCGGCCCCTGGTATTTGCTCCGGTTCGATTACTTCATTCGCCAGACCTTTAGGGTCAGGATAGTGAAAGGGTTTGTGTGCCAAGTCAGAATATACCAAAGACAAAAAAATCTGTATTGATTAAAAGCAGGAAAATCATTCGAACAGGTCAAAAGAAGTTCGAAACAAATTGGACAATAAATAAAACGTGATGAATATTTCAACTTTATAACTCAACAGTTGTTTGGCATGTAAATTGGCAACGATGTGTCACGTGATATGACGTATGCCATGCACTTCTCTTCGAGCAGCGTATCTTATCTTATTGTTTACCCCCCCCCCCCCTTTTTTTTTAAAGATTTAACGCAAACGTACACGTTTTTCGTCGATACCGTATTTACATGGGTACAGATATATTTATTGATTCATCTTTTAGAATATTTAAGAAGAAAACATTCATGGAGTAAGACGGATTCTTATAAAAACAATAAGTTATAATAAGTTTACAGACAGGACGTGCATGACACGCGACCGAAAGTCATGCACATGTAATGACGAATGCCGTACAGTGCTGTAATTTTTGAAAACCACCGTTCAATCATTATCATTAACACGATATAAACTATTTTCGAAAAATTAAGTCGAACGCAAATTCAATGGTCCTTTGTAATGCTATTCAAATCGGAACCAGCTTGCAATTGTTGTGTCCGCACAGTTGAATACACGGCATACGTTTCTATTGTCTGTGACCCACTTTATTTTTCGGAAATGATTTGATATAATGTTAATTGAAATATTCATAACTTTCTTATTTCTTGTCGCATTTACTTCAAACTTTTCTTAATCTGTTCGTCTGATTTTCCTACTTTTAATCAAAGCAATAATCTTCTGGGGCAGACCCAGTCAGGGGAACTAGCCCTTGGAATTATCAAATTCTACAGTGCTGAATGAAGAAAAAGCAGATAAACAAACTGTCAAAAATTGAGCAAAATAGGCCAATCACTTCAATGTTGGTCAGATTCACGATAAAGTGGACATGACGACCGAAATTTTTAGAATCTGATGAATAGTGGTGTCAAATTAAAGCTAAAAATCTGAATAAAACTAATATTTTCACAACAATGGATTAACATACCAAAATATGTTAAGGGTGCAACAGGACTATTGGGGTGTATTAGTAAATCACGATTCTATTATAAAGTTATAAGATTAATTATTATGATAAGTTGGAGAGAAATTATTTATTTTCAAATGCATTACGCTCCAATGAGCATTCCGTCCAAAGGCCTTTACATGTCACGGCGTCACAGTAAAAACTGAAGTTTTTTGTAGAAAAAATTCTGCACAAAACTATACCACTTCAATTCTCCAAATCAGAAATACATACATCTCCTATTTCCAGATATAAAACAAATGATCTTTAATCATTATATTAATCAAAACAAAGGATGCAATGCCAAAACGGTCACGGTGTTACAGTAATCATAACGCCGTGACTGTATGTTATTGCATTGTACTTTATTCTCCACTCATAAAAAATATATAACATATAACGTATTATTATTAGTAGTAGGAATGGTTTATTTATTGAATCACAATTAAAATCATTTCTTGCAGCCAAAGGCTGAATTGCAAATGCATTTACAAAAGATCATTTAAAATACAAAGAATGCACATATAAGTAAAAATACTAAAAATACACATATAAGTAAAAATTAAAAAAATACACATATAAGTAAAAATTTTTAAAAAATACACATATAAGTAGAAATTTCAATGAAAAATGGCGTACCAGATCTGTAGCAATGGCAGTGGTCAAGAAAACGATATTTCAAATTTGGATTTTGTGATATGAAATCAGAATATAAATTTACATGTGTAAACAAATAACTTTCAATTATATGAAGACTGGCTGGAATGCCGTTTCACAGGAATTGAAATACATACCTCTGTCCTTCCAAGGGGTTCGGAAAAAAAAAAAAATAAAGTCTAAAATATGACAATCAGGGGCCAATTGCACGAAATGGTCCTAGCAATCCCCTTCTTACAAAGACGTCTTAAATTCGTGTGCCACCCTTTTAACACAGACACAAACAGGGATCCATCTATGTTAAGAGGATGCCACAAGAAGTCAAGACGTCTTAGCAAGAAGAGGATAGCTAAGGCCATTTCGTGGTATCGACCCCTGGTGAATGAAACACATGACAGGTGTTTCAAACACAGCCTTTTATAGCACAGTAAATTGTTTCAGGAGTTGCTATTTCTTTGGAGTAGGTGGCTGATAAATGATAGAAGGGGCTCTCTGTGGTCTGTCTGTCAAGGATGATGATGATAATAATAGTGATAATGATGATGATGATAATAATAAAGTTCAATTCATAAATAGCGCAAGTATCCATTCTGCAGAATTCTGAAGGGGCTGGCTGCCACAAATGCCCAATCATTTGCATCATTCACATCACCTGGGTTCAGGGTAGCAAAATATGGGTGATTTTTTTTTATTTTTTTTTTTATTTAATATTATTATTTGATGACCCTCTATATTCTCACTCCTACCTAAAAAGAAAAAAACCTAGTCTAAACAGATAGTCTATTTCTATTCATTATTTCCTTTTTACAAAAAGAGAAGCCAGGGAACTATTTTTTTTAAACTAAAAAATCACCTAGATCAAAATAGGTTGAAAGGAATAGGCTATATTGACTATGGACAGGCGCGCACCCAGGATTTTCATACCCGGGGGGCTGAGCCCAAATTTCCGCCCCTTTCCGCCCCCCCCCCCGGGGGCTG
>BQKZ01000938.1:35489-50489 GCA_036244855.1 Temnopleurus reevesii
ACACACACACACATACACACACACATTCTTCGATCCCTCCACTACTGAAACATCCGTAACCTCGCCCGGGGAGTTACAATGGTTGAAAACAAAGCCCTCAAGTTCACCAGTTGACTTTGGCCATTATGAATTCCAGGTTTTTATGTTTTATGACTATATAGGGATGAATACGTATTTTACATAAATTTACGCACAGGTGTGGAGAAAAGTCAAGTAATTCAACAAAATTTAGAATCATAGAGCAAAGCAACCCAAAGAAACACACAAAAACAAATTGCATTGCAGGAATAAGCAAAAGTCAAGTGTATGTCTTGAATTGGGGGCAAATTTAGCAGGCATCAGTTTTCCGTAAATTTTCTATAAATGTTTCTCATCCTCCAAATATTTAAAACTCTACAATTTGATAAAACCGGGAACTGAGGAAACATCGTTTAATATCTTCACAAAATTTTCACTACTACATATTATTATTGCGTGTAACCATGCTACTAATCGTATCACACTGATACGTTTATTTTACGATCTCCCATTGTGACGTCATCAACTGACTAGACACAATTTCAATTTCACTAATTGCCATATGATATCAAATCTACCATCTCGAACATGCAAATTCCCAAGACGGTATTCTGCTGGCTTAGTTACTAATAGGCCATTAGGCACCCGGCGCGTCGCGACGCTGTAAAATGGCTGAAGATATCGTTGTTCATATTTCTTCTCCGTACCAAAGATTATAATGATTGGAAATCGTTGATTTGAAAACTATACAGAAATGAATGCCTTCTTCCTTTGATAATCCACTATGGATCATTCATCGTTTTGCTCTTATTTCAATTTGCAATTCCTCGTTTGTCATCCGTGCAATCACACAAAAAACAAGAAAATGTACATTTGGCGACGATTAGGATATCGCAATCAAAACAATGTTTTCTTTATCATTTTCCCGTAAAAGGAGGGGGGGTGGCAGTGAAATTTTCAATTAGTAATTCTGAATACAATACTCGGGTCAGTTATGCATAATTGAGAAAACTACAATTACAGAATTTGGTATTCAATGAGTTAAGATTGTCAATGCCATCCAATATCGCTGTATATCATGTTAAGCGCTATGTTACTCTCTGTTTTTAGCGCTATAGAAATAATCTATATTATTATTATTTTTATCATGGTCAAAAGAGGAGATGGGGTACTACCGACGAGTCCGACAGTCCACGAGTCCGACAGCCCACGAGTCCGACAGCTTACGAGGCCAACATTTTGAATAATTGGTGCACGAAATAGACATTACATAAAAACGGATTAGAGTCAGACAACTCATTAATCCGACAAAATTATGAAACCGCACATGATTACGACCGAACATAAATGTTGCAAATGAGACCGACTCTAGGTAAAAATTGGTCTATTAGTCCGACAGCACTATATTTAAGTTAGTCGGTCTTGTAGGTCTGTTTGTGTGCTGTCGGGCTCAAAGCAAATAATTTGTCAGTGTCGATCTTGCGAGCGTGAAAGTAAAAATGTCTAGCTCGAACCTCATTTTGAAAATTGTCGATGTAGTAGGCTTATATTCATTTCTGTCGGACTCGTGAGCTGTCGGACTCGTGGGATGCTCCCGAAGAGAGGAGCATAAACATATATTGTACGCATGCATGCCTTTATCCAATAAACCGGGGGTAAGAATAGTTCTATGTTATTGCAGCGCCCATTTGTAGAACAGTTCCAAGAGCTTAAGCGGCTACCCTGGGTAAAAACATTATTATTATGATTACTATTATTATTATTACTTTTATTATTATCATTACTTTTATTATTGCAGTGTATAATCATTATTGTTTTTATCATTATTGTAATAATTTATATAGTATTATTATTATTATTATTATTATTATTATTATTATTATTATTATTATTATTATTATTGTTAATATTATTATTGTTACTATCATTATTGATATCATTATTACTATTATTATTATTATTATTATTATTATTATCATCATTATCATCATTATCATCATCATCATCATAGGCCACTGAGGACCATTATTCTCTGTAAACCGGGGTAATACTATTTATCATTGCAGAGCCCGCTTTAAAACAGTTCCAAGAACTAAAGCGGCTNATAGGCCACTGAGGACCATTATTCTCTGTAAACCGGGGTAATACTATTTATCATTGCAGAGCCCGCTTTAAAACAGTTCCAAGAACTAAAGCGGCTACCCTGGCTATATAAGGGACATTATTATTAGTATCATAATGTTTCAGATCTCTCCTATACCATTCTCATAAGACACTATGGACCTTCATTGTCTACGGGACACTTAATTGAATATGTGATGATCACCCACGGGGGACGTGTTAAGACCTTGATCAAGAAAGCTCCGCTTCTCATACCCTCCGAACCCCTTCATTTCTCTCTCCATCAAAGACAGTATTCAACATTGTTTTCATTCAAACAATTGTTCTCATTTGCCAGATTTTGAATGCTGCCTAAATGGTTGATGGTGTACATAAACTAAGTTTTGAAGATATTTGGCTTCAAACTCGACGTTTAGTGCCTTAAATTAATTTTTATTATTAATAATGATAATAATAATATTATTATTATTGTTATTATTACTGAAGTGAAAAAAGAGCTTGAGCTTTCGAAAAGCTTTCGAAAGCTCAAGCTCTTTTTTTACTTCATTTTACTCCACAGCTCTCCATTATTGGATAAGAAGTTTCAGCAGTTCTCTTTATTTGTTATTATTACTATTATAATTACTATTATTATTATTATTATCATCATCATCATCATCATCATCATCATAATTATTATTATTATTAGTAGTAGTAGTAGTATCGTAACACTTCAGATTCTCTCCTATATATTCTCGTAAGGCACTGATATGGACCATCATTGTCTACGGGACACTTAATTGAATATGTGATGATCACCCACGGGGGACGTGTTAAGACCTTGCCCAAGAAGGCCCTGCTCCTCATACCCTCCGAACCCCTTCCTTTCTCTCTCCATCACTTTATAATGACGTCATACGCTGGTTGCCATGGCGACGTATTTTTGTGTGTTAGGAGTACAGTCAACAAGTGTGCGGTCGAAGATGTTGTCTGTGTGCCGGCGTCGTCGTGAAAAGTCATGCAAACTGAGATCGGCCAAGTTCTCGTTAGCGTGGTTATGCCCACACTCGTGCCCCAGTCACATTTGTACCGCATGATGTATGTATGTGGCTACTTGTCAGTGTGACTAGGTCTATATTAAAACCAATGACAACAAATTACAAAATATTTAGAATAATGGTCAGGATGCATAAATCGATGTGAAATAGGCTGATGTATTCGAGATATGCTTTATATGCTTAAAGCGATAGACCAGTTTTGGGAGGAGGGCGCTTCAGATATTTAACTAGTTTGCGAGCTGCAGTAAAATTATTACCACAATGCAGTTTTTCAATAGTAAACTACAGCATGTTCATAGTTTGTTTGAATGAAATCGACCTAGAAATGGCTTAATTATCGCAAAATAAAAAATGATGCTGCGGTCGTTCTCCCTCACACAACATGCTTCACGTACAAAATGAATGCGAACTCACACACCGCAGACAATACCACCGATCGCACGGCCCATTCCGAGCCGACGCTCCCGCGTGCGCAAGCACTTAGCACACCGTAGGAATAATGGCTGTTTGACGTGTTCGACGTAAAATACACCAGAATACGAGCAAAAATCTACTCCTAATTTCGTACACAGATATATTTAGGCATGTAAAGCAACTTGTGAATACATCAGCTCGTTTCCTGCATCCGACTATTAAGAATCTATACCTTTAAATATAAATGTTTATGAAATAAGAATATTTTCACAAGTATTCTGGCTCATTTTAATTCCAAAATGCCAATGAACCGTTATTTCTACCATGGACCTAGGAGAAACTCTCCTAGGCCCATGTTTCTACGGAGCGCTAAATGAATGGACAGACAGCGGACACATGGTAAAATGAAAGGAGCTTCCGGAAGTATTTTGGATTGTGAATTCATATTTATTTTGCACTTAATCGATGTGCTGTTAAAGAAAGCGACGCACGTCGTCGTCGTTTTTGTTTTGCGATTAATTAAGCCATTTCTGTGTCTATTTGACGCTATCACTACATGCAAATATTCTAATGTGCTTGATACTAGGTACTGTACCATATTATTACCCTATATACCTCAGGCGCTCAAGTATAAGCATTTCAAAGAATTCCTGCAAGGTACCCATTTTCCCTTGGGTTGAGTGCAGTAAAATGTGGATTAATTTCTTGCCAAAAGAAATTAAGGCCATACTGGGTAGAATTGGAACATCCCACTCTTTGGCTGAAAGGCTAGAGTCAGAACCGCTACATCATTTATCAATTCATTTATTTAAAAATGTTATCATTATTTTAATTGTCATCATTATCATCATCCAACTCTATTGATAACAAGCATCAAAACAACAGCATTTTCCTATCTTGATTCTCTGTAGAACTGGGATGATTTTTCGGATATATGATAAGGTCAAAAGGGTGTGCTAAAGGAAACCGAGCACTCGCCAGTAGTTCGTCCACTTCTAGCTCTTCGTGCATGAAGATGCTGCTATTTTCAGCAAATTGCCCAGCTCTCAAAGGAAAGATGGAGATAATTTATGGAGAACATGATCGCCAGAGCCCCTGGTTTGAGGTGGAACACCCACCTGCATGACCTGACCCATGCTTTCATGAAACTGAATGTAAAGGCACATGTAGCGAGACACAACTTGGCATTCATTTGACTTTTGACCAAAATATTTGCAATTCGTGAGGTAAAAAGTGTTTATATTACCGAGCGTCTGCCAAGAAAAACATTAAATAGGGATCGAAAATGAGATTCGAACTACAAACACTCGAATTGAGACCACTTATTTGTGCTAATCTCTATTATATTACATTATCAAATCGGCATATTTTTGTTAAATCGAAAATGATTAGTTAGATAATCTCATATGGGTGTGTTACATAGGGCTGCTCGTACTCTACACACGCCTATACGAACAACTGTTGATCCTGCTGAATCGCACCTGAGAAAGGGTCATCAATCGTTCATATATTCGTGTGTACCTCTACAAATGGTTTTATAAAACACAACCCTGGAGTGATAAATGACACAAAAACATTTTGTTCTCTTCACAACTGGGATGGGGTTTTTTTTCGTACAAATGATAAGGTCAAGAAGGCGTGCTAAAGAAACCGAGCACTCGCCAGTAGTCGCCCACTTCTCGCTCTTTGTGCATGAAGATGCTGCTATTTTCAGCAAATTGCCCAGCTCTCAAAGGAAAGATAGAGATAATTTATGGAGAACATGATCGCCAGAGCCCCTGGTTTGAGGTAGAACACCCATGCTCCGATAAAACTGAATGTAAGGGCAGTCATGTTCCATCCTCAGCAACAATACGAGTCGAGTGTTTGGTGGCGTTTATTCCCTTCAGCAAGAAAATCATTCACATTGTGCTGCACTATACCCAGGTGTGATTAGGACCCGGTTGGAAGCGACCATAATGTAGTCAATTTAGCATATAGTAGCTGAAATACTCTCTAGGAAGTGGAAATTTTGCATTCATTGTATGCACACTATATTAAAAAAAAAGGAAAGGATGTAGTTTAGAGGCGTGTATCATTCAATTCTGAATATTTACGCCAGAAGAAGAAGAGAGAAAGAGGATCGCAATCTTAACGTCTCCATCCGAAAGACGGTATGCGACCAGACTTCGAACCCACAGGCAGGAACTAACCCAAGTCTATGACTGTCCCAAACAGCTTGATTTCAGGCGCACGCCACAACGCCTCATAAGCACCAATTCTTATGGAATTGGTGCTTTTATATTCTCTATGCGGTAGTTTCACATCTTTCTGAGATAAGTCAATCGGGTCAAGAGAATGAATAATCCCTATAGAAATGAGGGAAAGTTAAGGAATGTAAGTTTTTAAAATATGATACGTTTGGCCCTTTCAACATTATTCAGGAGAGCACACCCGGGGGGGGGGGGGGCAAAAGAAGTTGACCCCAATAACGTCTGCATATAGAACAAAAGTTAATGCGGCGCCAAGGGGCAAAAGAAAAGGACTCAAATGATGTCTGCAAAGGAACATTAGTTAATTCCGCGCCATGAGGAGAGGGGATGTCAGCCAAAATACTTGTTCAGCGGCCTGTCACATGAAACAAGTTTGCAATCAATCGTAAACTCTAATACATAGTTTCCCATAGACTTGCGATTGATATCAATCGTAAGATCGACTGGAAAATTTTATGTTACGGGGCCCAGGGAACGTCCGGGGCACGAACGACCAACCTTGGTGACAGAACGTATCACTTGTAGCTCAAATGTGACCAAACCTTTAGATTGGTGGCACACGCAACGACGATAATTCTAGAGATCTCCTATAATACACTCTCGAAAAGGTTTAAACAAGGTTGTGTGCGAGGGGCACTTGATAATCAACTATTCAAAATGAATAGAATTTGCGTTGTATATAGTGCTTCATCAAATCATTCTTAAAACACAACGTATTGTTTTGATGCATTATAAACAACGCGAATTCTATTAATTTTGAATAGCTGACTATTGAGTGCCACGGCCTCGCACACTACATTGATTCAAATTTGAATAGACTGTTTTGAGAGTGTAATTTAGATGAAATTGACCCGTTGTCACATAATTTCTATGAACATGTAAACACTTTGTCGAGTTTTTGTTTTTTTGTTTTTGCGTTTACATATGAGACACTTATGCAAGAAAATTACATCACAATGACTTTGCAGAGTACGCCTCGATCAGTGTGATCTTGGGGTATCGAGGTACAGAGCACGTTTCTAATTTCCAAAGCTGTTCACGGTTAACCACGAATGCAAGCACACACCTGTGGGCAGATAAATCACGAGCTGACAACAACGAAGTACTGCGTCTCAATATCATTTATCTACTCAAAGAGCCAGGCTCAAACGATGCGTCAATTGTGATTGCGTCAGTAGAATATTGAGACATGTAGATCACGTTTCTCATTTCCAGAGCTGTTCACCGTTTACCGCGAATGCAAGCACACAGCTGTGGGCAGATAAATCACGAGCTGACAATGAAGTATTGCGTCTCAATATCATTTGTCTACTCGAAGAGCCAGGGTCAAACGATGCGTCAATTATGTATGCGCCATTCACTCCGTCATTATTTTCTTGTGCGTCAGTAGAATATTTAGACAAAAATCACGTTTCTAATTTCCAAAGCTGTTCACCGTTAACCACGAATGCAAGCACACAGCTGTGGGCAGAGAAATCAAGAGCTGAAAATGAATTATTGCGTCTCAATATAATTTGTCTACTCATAGAGCCAGGCTAAAACGAGGCGTAATTATGATTGCGCCATTCAGTCCGTCATTCTATTATATTGCGTCTCTAGAATATCGTGACTCAGATGAATCATGAGCTGACAATAAGGTATGGCGTCTAGATATCATTTGTCTACGCATAGAGCCAGGCTCAAACGATGCGTCAATTATGATTGCGCCATTCGCTCCGTCAATATATTCCAGTGCGTCAGTAGAATATTCAGACATGATGACCTTGTTATTCATTTCCTAAGTTGTTCACACGAAAGAAGGCAGTTTCCCTGTTCATTCTCAAACACCTTTTCGACATTTCTCCACAGAATAAGATGGAAAGCAATTTCTTTGGTGTGCCTCTAACTATTATGAATGCTTCAATGACAGTTGGTGACTTTGTCCCAGTCCTTTCTTCTTTATACCACATACGGTGCTTGTGCGGTACAGAACACTTCGTTTGTGCCGGGCTCTTACAATGACTCCTATAATTGTAGTCTTGGGGTAAGAGCTTTGGGGAAACCTTGACGCACTGAGGACAGTGCCCATCCATTATCTGCAAACCTATTTTTATTAGTTTTTGTCTCCAAAGTGGATGACAAATGATAGTTATAGTGACGTCATCCGATAGTTGCCAGAGGCAGTTGTATGATCAAGGTTGCAAAGAATTCTTCAAACATTACTAAAATTGATATATCAAGATGGATGGTTTATAAACACTATTGTTGTAATTGTTGTTGTTGTTAAAACGTGTGCTAGGATATAAGATTGCCAAGAACAAAATTATCCTGGCAAAATTTCAGGCTTTGTTGTAAGTTAAACCCTATCATTATCATTATCATACACGCCGCAGATCATAATTACGCTATTTAAACCAATCTTGTACAATACAAAACAAAAAACAATCGTGTACAATACAAAACAATTCGTTTGCGCCGGGCTCTTGCAATGAGCTATCGTGTCAACAGGCCGGCTCCTATAATTGTAGTCTTGGGATAAGAGCTTTGGGGAAACCTTGACGCACTGAGGACAGTGCCCATCCATTATCTGCAAACCTATTTTTATTAGTTTTTGTCTTGATTATGGATGATAAATAATAGTTATAGTGACGTCATTCAATAGTCGTTAGAGGCAGTTGCATCAACATGGTTGCAAAAATGTCTTTAAGCATTACTAGAATGGATATATCAAGATGAATGGCTGATAAACAATATTGTTGTAATTGTTGTTTTTGTAAGATATCAAAATCATATGCATGCTATGATATAACATTGCTAAAAAGCAAAAGAATCGGCAACTTCAGGCTTTGTTGTAAACGAAACCTCATCATTTTCATTTAGGGTCTTTCTACACGTCGCAGATCATATATTTCTAGTGCAAATTACTTTATATAAAACAATCTTGTACAATACAGTACACTTCGTTTGCACCGGGCTCTTGCACTGAAGCATCGAGTCTAGAGTCGGCTCCTATAATTGTAGTCTTGAGGTAAGAGCTTTGGGGAAACCTTGACGCACTGAGGACAGCGCCCATCCATTATCTTCAAACCTATTTTCATTAGTTTTTGTCTTGAAAGTAGATGACAAATGATAGTTGTAGTGACGTCATCTGAGTGTCGCTAGAGGCAGTGGCATCGTCAAGGTTGCAATGATGCCTTTAAGTATCGCTAAAATTATACTCAATATGAATGGTTAATTAACACCCTTCTTGTTGTTGTTGCTTTTGTAAGATATTAAAATGTGTGCTAAGATAAAATTGTCAAAAGAAAAATGGACCTGCAATTTCAGGCTTCGTTGTAATTAAACCTCAACATTACATTTTAGGGTTTTTATACACGTCGCAGCTCATATATTTCTAATGCAAATTACTCTATATAAAACAATCTTGTACAATGCAGTACACTTCGTTTGCACCGGGCTCTTGCACTGAAGCATCGGGTCTCGATCCGGCTCCTATAATTGTAGTCTTGGGGTAAGAGCTTTGGGGAAACCTTGACGCATTGAGGACAGTGCCCATCCATTATATTCAAACCTATTTTCATTAGTTTTTGTCTTGAAAGTAGATGGCAAATAATAGTTATAGTGACGTCATCCGATTTTTGCTAGAGGCAGTCACTGGCAGTGGTATCATCAAGGTTGCAAAGTTGTCTTTAAGCATTGCTAAAATTATACTCAAGATGAATGGTTGATTAACACCCTTCTTGTTGTTGTTGTTGTAAGATAATAAAATGTGTACTTAGATATAAGATTGCTAAAAACGACATAAATCTGTAATTTCAGGCTTTGTTGAAAATTAAACCTCATCCTTGTCATTTAGGGTCTTCATACACGCCGCAAATTACATTATATAAAAAAAAAAACTTATACAATACAAAGCACTTCGTTTGTGCCGGGCTGTTCTAATGAGGCATCGAGTCTAGAGCCGTCTCCTATAATCATGATAATTGTCATGATTGTAGTCTTGGGGTAAGAGCTTTGGGGAAACCTTGACGCACTGAGGACAGCGCCCATCCATAATATCTTCAAACCTATTTTTATTAGTTTTTGTCTTCAAAGTGGATGACAAATAATAGTTATAGTGACGTCATCTGGCAGTTGCTAGAGGCAATGGTAGGCTGCAACGACGCGACGCCTCTAAGCATTGCTAAAATTATACTTAATATGAATGGTTAATAAACATTCTTGTTTTTGTTGATGTAAGTTGTCCAAGATTGCCTCAATTCAAATGAACATACAACTTCAGGCTAATTGTAGATTAAACTTCGTCATCAAGTTTTATGGTCTTTGTTCACGCTTTAAAAACCTAAATGACTTCATACAATATTTAATTTCTTACACGAAGGATGATTTACAATAGAAAGAAATAGTCATTCTATTGTAAAGCATCTTTCATGTTAGAAATCAATGTTCGTCAAAAAAAACGGCAACTGCTAGATAAGGTTAATTTTCACTAATTTGTGATATCGAACTGCTTCTGAAAAACTTTGCTTTAATTTTTGAATATCAAAGAGCTTTTAATATGGAATGAATTCAACAACTTATACCTCTACTTATTTCTTTCTTTTATTATTTCGTGAAGAAATCTTCATCGTTTACCGTTAGAGACTGCATTTACTTTGTGCGTATACTTTATTTCCTTAAAAAAAAAAAAAAATCGATATTTTGGATAATTTTTAATCTGTGTATGATTGATGAAGGGTAAGTTGAACGACCTTTCCCCATTCTGTGCTATTTTCCGTCCCTTCAAAGCGGGGAGCCATTGAAATGAAAAATACACAAAAGTAAACAAATAACAAAACCCGTCTGATTTGCACAGATGGACTTGGGTAAATAAATGTTGATGAAATATTTGCCATTCAGTGAATATTATGAAAGAACCCAGAGAAATCTAAAGACGCGTTATGATTTATGAAGCAAGAAATAAAAAAAAAACGAGATATCTATAAATTCTACTATTGATTGATTTGTTTTCAGATATTTATTTATTCATTGATGATATTTTTTTTAAAAGACGGGGTGCTCTCATACAAGTCATATGGTCAGATTTGCAAGAGAGCCCTGCTGAATACACAACGTGCAGAAACATAATAAAACTTGATGCAGAGTAAAAAATAAAATAAATGATATAAACATACAAATATGGGTATAAACTTGCGAGTAAAAGTATGGTGAGCACACTGCTGATTCTGTAATGAAAATCTAGAATTCAAATACCAACGTCTTATGGTTTCATTTTTTTCCTTCAAATATGGATTTTCCGGAACCAAAACCGGATACAAAACCAGACTACTTATATCTCTCTTCCAAATAAAACTTGATTGTTTCTCTGGTAATGGATCTCTATAACTTTCATTTCCTGTTTAACATTAAAAATGAGATTATTGACTCTAATGATTGCCAAATCATTTTCATTCGTGCTTTTCTCTCACTCTATTGAAAAAAGACTAAAATTATATTTTATAACTAATTTTACAACTTTTGAACCTTAAAAATTACATATAAGCAGATCAACAGTTGTGGCAAATGTGTTTTTCGGCAATTGTTAATTTTTTTTTAAAGAGTTTAGACTATTCTCATACTTCCTATCAGAATATTTATTTGACCAGCCCTTTAATATGTAAGAGATACTTAGCCTACTTACTGTTATGTTCTAGATCAACCCTGTTCTAGATATATAATACACTTCGCCATGTGCCTTCAAGGTCTATTCATATGCTATTAGTGTCTCATCAAATTTGACCATGTGCCTCATTGATTCAGTAGCGAGTACACGTCTCAATTGATATTTCGATCTCTCATCCTTTCCCAAATCTATATCATCATAGCCCTTTCATAGTGGCATTTGCCCCGTTGAAATGAAAGTATTCATAAATAATTAAGCAATAAATAGTAAAGATTAGCATTTAGTATTGAGTCTCGAGTATGGAATATTAAATAAATTCAATATTTTAACATAAAAAATGATAATGATGATAATAATGAACCTTGTGACTTAATTATAGGTTATCCCGGCCAATTTCACACTCAGTTCACTTACAAATATTAATGTGTAGCCAATTTCAAGTGGTATCGTTTTCCCGACGCTATCGGTCATCAACTTGTGAAATCCCTTCAACCATATTCATCTACGTGCATCTATAAATATTTATGAGAATTAAAATTCGTAAACCAACATCGTGATTTCATTTAAATGCATGATAAGTTGTAAATTGTTACATCCAATTTCATTAAGAGGCACGATCATTTCAATAAGCTTCGTTTTGTTTTAAATATATTGCATTTAATTTCATTGATGGGAAATAATGATCGTCAATATTCAAGCAAAAATTAAGAATAACCTATAATATTCAAATTGTGAGCATAGGGATTTTGAACTCCATAAACGCATATTCAGATGGGCGACTAAAAAAGCCTGTGCTCGTTACTTCGGGCAATCAATTTCATTTTCAGGAAACCAATTTAGCAATTGTTTGTCATCCACTATTGTGTAATCTATCCAAAAAAAAAAACCCAAAAAAAACCTAGCTACTATGATTACTGTATGTGTCATTGATTATTGCATTATCGACATTTTAATCCAATGTGTCCACTTTTTAAATATAACTGGAACGGGTTGTTAAGAGCTTTGACTTAACCCCTCCTATTCTTACAAGCACTTCTCGGTCAGGGATGGGGGAGGCGCACCCTCCCCCCGGCGTTGTGTGTCTGCTCAGGGACTTCCAATAAAATATTGCTCACTTCATTTGGCCAGAGCTTCGTTGTTGTTTTTTTTTTCTCGCTTTCACGAAGTTTTTTTTTTTTTTGCATTGTGGCATACTGGTATCTATTTTTATTTTTCAATATCTGATTATCAAATACATTACGCCTGTTACGTAATACTTAATCATTATTCTGTGTTTTTTGTTTAATCTTCAATTTTATCCGTACCCAATGGAGGGGGAGAGGTGTCCATAGATTCCATACATCACATTCCCATTGCAAGGCGAATCCATTTGGACCAACCAGAACAATGTTCCAATGAGGGAGCATTTTCACATTCCACCTTAACCCCTTGCATGTCTTTTTTTTTTGGGGGGGGGGGGGGTGGAGGTTCCATTGTAGATGGAATTCATGCGCGCGCGCGCGCGCGTGCGTGTGTGTGTGTGTATGTGTGTGTGCGCGCGCGCGTTTGTTTTAGGGTCCCATCCTGGATTTGTCCCCCTCATCGAATGATCTGATTAACTTTATCTCATCCTATTCCATGGGCATAATCTTAATCCCAATACCCACCCCTCCATTGAATCGGACACGTGTAAATATGAATACATATCCTACTCAATCTTTTTTAATCAATACAACTAATGTTCTCATCATGAATAAAAATCAGAATAATTGAAAACACACTGGTCCGTATTCCGATAGCGAGGTTTAAGTTAACCCTGGTTTAAATGTGTGGTTTAAGTATGGGAAGCCAAAAGAGGCTTGAATGTATAAAAGTCGGTGTTTACTTTACTAGCACATCTGGCACTCATAGTATTCAAAACTGTCTCGGAATAAAAACTTCAATAGTTTTCGACCTTATTAATGCATGGGAAAAGAGAGCAGTTAACATAAAACTTATACATTGTAAATAAAGTTTTGGCACTTTTGGCTACCCATACTTAAACCTCAGATTTAGACCAGGGTTAACTTAAACCTCGCTATCGGAATACGGGCCAATATTTGTAACTCATTCTAAATTAACTGCAATTATATAAAACATGCCTGCCTTTCCACGAATTTAGTTGACCGACGGGAGCGGAAATTATGAGCGCGCGATTATCAATGCACATTTGTTGAAAAGCGATTTTTTTTTTTATATGGAAAGGGCTTCATCAATTTTTTTCAAAATGAACTGACCGCATAGTGAAATTAACAGAATATTAACGATTCGACTCGCCTTTTCGGTAAATTAAAAATCTATTTTTCACTTTCTTTTGGAATAAGTTTACTTTCTAGTGATTGAAAACGATTTTGAATGACCATTCGCGAAATGATTTTGCTCCCTGTTGAAATTTGCAAGGGCAGTTTACAAAAACTGTTGAATGAACTTCAACTTTTGATGAACAAAAACGAAATTGATTGATGGAGGACCGGCGGTAATTGTTATCGTCTAATATGAATGCTCCAAACGTTAAATTAAATGAAATAATCTTAAATTTGACCGGGAAAACCTATATTAAGACATTTTTTTCTTGTCCTGTATGATTTCTAATTTGACTAATCCTTTAATCATGTTAATTTACAAAATATGTGTTCTAATTTACAAATCGATACATGCTATCAATGTATATTCATATAGTATTAGTGTCCCATAAAATTTGACCCTATGCCTCATTGAATCAATAACAAGTAACCGTCTAAATTGATATTTCAATCTCTCATCCTTTCCCAAATCTATAGAGCCCTTTCACAGCGGTACTTGTCCCGTTGCGTTGGAATAAAAGGCTTAATAACACATTTACGGTTATAGCCAGCCTCTGTCTAGCGTTCAATTTTTGTTAAAGACGGTCTGTGCTAACGCGTGTGTATGTTGCATCATCATCATCATCATCATCATCACCACTACCACCACTACCACCAACATCATCATCATCATCACCACCACTACCACCACCACTTCCACAACAACAACACCACTACGAACATCATCATCATCATCATCATCATCACCATCATCATTTTCATCATCATCATCGTCACCACCAACATCACCAACACCACCATCACCACCACCATCACCACCACCACCACTACTACCGTCATCACTACCACTATGACTACCACCACCACCACCTGCAGATAAAAAGAAATACACCAATGTGAAAGGGAAACTCTTCTCAAACGTTCACAATGTTGCGACCCATATCGGCACGACCCCTCATCATGCTCATGCTACGATCTGTCTGGCTCAATGGAATCCCATCATCGCAATTACGTTCAATAAAGCCTGGCACAAGCTTGTTTCATCTTCAATGAAAGATAAACAACATACTTTTCTCTCATCCAACTGATGAGGATGCTGCTGCTGATGATGATTGTGTAAATATTCAAAAATCTATGAAATGCCATCATCATCATCGTCGTCATCTTCCTCATCATTATCATCATCATCATCATCA
>BQKZ01000938.1:55634-76120 GCA_036244855.1 Temnopleurus reevesii
TTTTTCTGCAAATGCAAGCAAATCTGCCGATCTTTTGGCAATATTTTCATTGTTTTGGGTCCTTTTGCTAAGAAAATTTCCAATTTAGGCAAATAAACAACGCTCTTTACGATGGTCATGTCAGATTTGCAATATTTCATCGATTTGGTAGAGATTCACAAGATGTACGAATTAATATGATGCGCGAATTAATGTGACAGCACCATACACTATTTAACACTATTTGGTTAAGTGAGTTGCCCCTGAAAAGCATGGAATTTGGATTAGGTGACCATCTTATAACCTCATCGTGTTGATATTAAGCAATTTTAAAATGCATTTATGAACGTGCATAAAGTCAGGGCGTCATGATCGACCTGACCTCCGGTTGCGAGCGCGCACTGACGGCGATATTTAAAAATTTCCTTGCTAAACTCGGAACATTTCGTACGACTTTCCGATTCATGTGGTCGTCACTTGTAACTTTGATTCGTCCCTTCCTCGGCTTCGATTTTTTTCTGAAAACGTGCGAAACGCATACGTTTGCGATTGCCGAGCTGTGAGCTAGCGAACTAAATAAAGCTTGCTCACTCGCTATTCCAGGTAAAAAAAAAAATTCCGTGATTTTTTGTTCGGCAATCTTCGCAATCAAAATGGCCGCGGACAGTTTGGCACTAGTTGTCGCCCTCTAAACGTCATGTCACCCCGCCTTCATAGGATTAGGTTCGTTCATTCAATTCATCTCGCTGGAAATTGTTATAACACACAGTACAATTACCACTTTGGAACCAACTTTGTCACGTTTAATTCAATTCAAAATCAATTACTTAATTTGGGAGGGCAAATGATCTTACATGATTCGCTTATTATCAGGTATAATTGTGTAAATATTGTAGAATGGACAGAAAAAAGAATAAAACGTCTAATGAAAGTATTGGGTGAAGGTGAATTATATTCGTTATTTAGATTATTATATATATATTAATTTTATTATTTATGTAACGAATTTGGCGGTGTATATTATGCGTGATTAATTGGGTTTTATGAGTTGATGAAATAATGTTTGAGACTTATTTCTTTAATTATTTCCCTCTTCAACTGTTCAATACGCGCTCCTTCCAGCAGACCATGGCATATCAATTTGCTTTCACATCGCGCCTATAGCCAAAAAACGTAAGAAATATAATAACAATATATTTGTGCTTTATTCATTTTATTTTTTAGGGAGCAGGGGTTCTTGGCCATACGTTGCCAAAGTCCACGAAATATTGTTGTTGAGTGATATCATTTACACATGCATAAATTTCTAATCAACTTGTCGGATTTGCTTAAACTTATTATTTATCTGTTCGTCTGATTAAACAAAATAAAAGCAAGATTTTATTCTGGACCAGACCCAGTCTTTACCAACGAATCCTTCAACGATACGCCACTTTTCAAGGAAACACATACTGCTTTACAACTTCACATTGGTTTATCTGCTTATAGCTCAAAGTGTGAGAGGTTCTTTATCGTGTTCCCAACGAATGGAGAATAATAAGATGAACAAAATGATTTTGTTTATCGAAATCGGACAAGCCGTTCATAGTCACAAAGATATGACTATCCGTGCCGCTTATGAGCATTGTATATGATTTATGCAAAATTTAACATCTTCGTTTTTTTCGGAAGAGTCTACAAAAAGTTGTTTTTCCGCTTGAGTATAGCAATTTTTTATCGATTGTGCGTGTATTTTGAGAAGAATGATGTTGAACCCTTACTCTAAATTTGACATTAGTCCATTTTTGGAAATTTAATGTACAAAGTGAAGGAGGAGTTGTCCGACATGACGTCACAGATTCCGTCGATATTGCCGATCGCACTGATCCCCATCAGCGGTAGTGATCGTCATATCTCTGTGAATTAAAAAGTTCATAATTTCTGAACGGATTGTCCGATTTTGCTCATATTTTCACAATGTGTTCATCTGATTTTTCTTCATTTAATGAGAGCACGATAATCCCATGGGTTGGTTCCCCTTTAATGGTGCGATAAAAAGTGGCTCTGTTCAATGTCTAGGAGACTGTCTCATAATGGCTTGCTATCTTCATACCGTGTTTTGATCATGACAGGCGGTGTGTAGATACAGTTAGCAGATGAATTTAAATCGTTTGGATTCAAGGACGAACTGAGATATTTTTATTTTTGAAGTGGCACGGCGTTCCAGATTGAGCAGACCAGGAGAAGGGTACTTAACTTAAGCTCTTATGATTATGGAATTGGATTAAAGTATGAGTCGCAAGCTTTGTATTGAACTTCGTGTAATGTGTTTAGATTAGGATATGGGATTCCAAAAGATAAGGGATGAGCAAGTTTCCTCTACCATGCAGTATGTATTATGTGGGCATGTATTACGTTTTTATACATAAAAAACCTACTCATCGTGGTAGATTGCTACACGCACATACTGACACACCAAACCACACATACATATGAATCCTTACACATCCACACGCCCACATACATACACATACAATTACACACAATTACACACGCACACGCACATACAGCTACACACACCTGCGCCCACAAACACATACAAATGTGCACGTATTTTGTACACTCACACCTACCCACACGCACACACGCACACATGCACACACACTTTTCGATGCATTTATAGGACAGTGATATTACGATTGGTTGTGAAAATGCACAGCTACAATATTTTTATCGTTACAACTTTATAATTTCCACTATTTTGTCTGACCATAGACCTAATTAAGTTGAGAAGTAATGCTTGATCAATTTGAATCCATGGTCATGATGATAAAATTCAAGAAAACGGGCCAAAGGGTAGCGATTAAGATCCTTTACAACATCTCCCTTCCCCGCCCCACCCCTCCACTGATTCGCTTGCATGATTAATCGTTTCTCATCACGACTTTGTGTATGTCTGCTGCCTGATTAATTGACGCCGTATGCATTTGTACTAAGCCGTTTATTTTAGTAATTCATGCGCCCCTCTTCCTGCATGGACGCCAGTCCAATTCCACAAAATTTTGAGCTCAACTAATCATGATGAAGAATGAATATTGTATATTTTAAAGTCAGTCCGTCATGATCGACAGGACTATTGGCAACAACGATATTTGAACATTTCTTTGCTTACGCACCTTGCCAAGCTCAGACACTCGGAAAACTTCGTACGAATTTCCGATCCATGATTCATCCTCTCTTCAACTTCGATTTTTCTAAAAAAAAATAAACGAAACGCATACGTATGCGATTGCCGAGATGGGAGCTGGCGAAATATAACTTGCTCGCTCGCTATAACAGGCTAAAAATGCCATGATTTTTCTGTTCGCCTATATTCGTAAGCAAAATGGCAGCGGCCAGTTAGCCACGCCCTAAACTTCATGTCGCCCCGCCTTTAAAGCAGATCTATGTTCTCCATTCTGTTATTTCTTTTTCTGCACTGTAAGCGCAAAGGGACATTTCATGGTTATGTGTTATGCGCTGTATAAAAACTTATTATTATTATTATTATTATCATTATTAGTATTATTATTATTATTAGTATTATTAGTATTATTATTATTATTATCATCATTATTTGTATCTATAACATGATGTAATCTATTTCCGAAACATTAAGTCGAACGCCAATTCAATGGTCCTTTGTAATGCTATTCGAATTGGAACCGGCTTGTGATTTTTGTGTCCTGTGCGGACACGGCGTACGGACCTATTGTCCATGACCCACTTTATTTTGCGGATATAGTTTATATCGTACTCTATTCATTTATTGTCACAGACGCGCGTGATACCTTAATCGTCATACTTATCACATTAGATGCTGCTGTTTTGATTTAGTTTGGAATCTTGAGCTTAATTATTTGGTTACTTCACACGCTGGGTGGGAGAGGGGGGGGGGGGCTTCCCCAGCTCGAAATTTGCATCCCTTGTAGAAAGTGACAAGCAAAATAGGTTCTCTACTTCAATACTATGCCCCCGAAGAGTTCACAAGCCCACCCTAAAAAAATCCCCAAAACAGCAACAACAGGAGCCTCAAAAATTGTTTGGTAGAAAAACTGGTTGGTACGTGCAAGGACAACAAGGTCATGGCGACAAGCCGTTTGGTATTTTTCTGCGGCATTCTTTCCGAAATCCCTTTGGGACTTGATCGAAAAACAACACATTGATTGGTGCGGCTAGACGATGCTGATGAGCTTGACGGGTCCAGGAGTTTTCTTCTTTTTTAAGGGAGCCGCGCCCCCTTCGTATCTCGGTCCTATATCCACAAATGAACACATTTTATTTAGGCTACCCTTTGAATTGCTGCTATGTCAGATTTTTCTTCTTTAAATCCAACACTACAGTTTATACTCGTTACTATGTGTAAAACGGACGATATTTCAGTTATTAGGAGCGTGTAACGTAAAAGACATACGATGAATTGAAAAGTAATCGTATCTCTATGGTACAAGTTTTGCCATAGACTTACGATTAATATTTATTGTAAGTTTAATTGCATATTCTATGTTACGGGCCTTAGATGTAATCTCTGTATGAACACAATATTCATATTTGTTATTATTATTAATTTATTATGATCATTTATATGTTTTAAATAATTGTTTGTCTTCCATTAGCAACCCCTTCCGCATCATTTAGAAATGAAATACCCTTCGTTCGAAATCATCTGCGCCCTTTCTCCATGTATGAAAATCCTGGATTCGCCCCTGAGCAGAATTATTTTGAAGAAGGGATTTGAACATCGTGCTATCGTCAGGGGTACAATTCATGGAACAGAACAAAAATATATGGAGCTAAGCAGCAACCCTATATACTTCATCATTGTTGATGAATAAATCTTTATTTTGTACTTCAAAATTGCTGCTTTTCAGCAAATTAGTACTTTCATGCGACATGGCAATAAATGGATTGAAACCTTTTAAAATATATTGCCAGTGCATCCCGGTTTGCTCCTTTGAAAAGTTAGGCAGTCTAGACTTTTAATATTATATATTTTGATTTGGGTAATCGACCAGTAAATGCAATTACCAATATTTGCCCATGATAGTTTCATGGTTTAACACTGTTATATGAAGCGTTTGCAGTATTACCAAAAGACCCTCCTGCATCGGTTTTGTTCTCAGTGTTTGAATAAATATCGAATATTAAGAGCATGCAAGATGTTAACAAGCTGTCTGGATGGCATTTTTACGCCCTTTAACTATTATCCGTTTACGGAACGGAAAGTGTTTTAAAACAAAAGTGGGTGCTATCCAATGAATATAATGATAACGAAAGTGGGTTGACAACAAGCAAAACGAACAAAACAAATAAAATAAGTCGGTTATTCGCGTTGAAAACTCCGGGGGTAAATCTAAGGAAGATGTTAACAAATTGGGGTGGCTTGTGGCTCCCGTTACAAAAAGAAACACCTGTAATAATAATAATAAAATGCAATTTATATATCGCACGTATCCACTCTGCAGAGTGCTCAAGGCGCTTTGCATTATAATTATTACTCTAGCTTAAGCCCGTCAGCCACCAGTGCACTTGGTTTTTCAAGGAATAAATATTCCTATAAACAGGTACCCATTCACCTCGCGTTGGTGCAGCACAATGTGGCTGAATTTCTTGCTGAAGGAAATTAGTGCCATAGGTGGGATTCAACATGATCAAGTATTCTAACATCCACAAATTTAGTTGTGTTGGTTCCTGCACTGCAGATTCGAGCTCCGATTCACGTCTTTTGGCTGGTTACTACGTTAAAGGTCGGTCCCTCTTTCTCTCTTCTCTTCCTGGTATAACTATTCAAATTTGAATGATACATGCCGTAAAATCCCCCATCTCTCTCTCTCTCTCTCTCTCTCTCTCTCTCTCTCTCTATCTATCTATCTATCTCTCTCTTTCTCTCTCTCTCTTTCTTTCTCTCTCTCTCTCTCTCTCTTTCTCTCATACTTAAAAATATCATAATGCAATGATATATTGGGCCCACAGCAAAGAATATATCTCAATCGGATAACAGGCAAAAGGTAAGCTCTTGACCAGAATAAATGTTTATATGTCTAAGGAAGATGTGAACACACTGAAATAGATGGTTCATGTGTGTGTGGTGTGCCTTTAAAAACAATGAAGCGTCATCTCTATCTGAAAATAACCATGGCAAGATAAATTGGGTCAATGGCAATGTATATAATCTAATGGGATTAACAGGCACGTCTTAATGAAATGAAGGAAAGGGTTTTGACATGATTAAGCGAGGCATAAAGTATAGAGTAGACTGTTTTTATAGTACCATAAAGAATGATATCCCTTCAGCTCAAAGGGTTTAAAGGACATTTTTCTCGGCGATAAAATGATGACAGTCTCGCTAACGTTATCCGTCAAATATTTTCATTGAATCAGAATTAAAAAGATATATAATATTTATGGAATATCAAGTCGAACACCAATTCAAGCGTCCTTTGTAATGGTGTTGAAATCACGTGCGGCTTACGATTGTAATGTTAGCACAATTCAATACATGACTTGCGGATCTATTATCCCATGACAATTGATTATTGATATGATTAATGTAATATGTTATATATAATATGTTATATATAATGTTATATTATTTTGATTCTGACATCAGAAAATAGTCATTTATCTCATTTTCATTTTCATCAAAATATATATGAAGTTCTAATTTTCCTTAAAATTTCAGGATTGGCAAGTATACTCACATTGAATGTAATTATCCTTCCGCTATCATTGCCCTATATAAGGTCACATCCTATGCAATTCCACTACGTTGTCACTAGGATCAAGTCCTTAGATGATGATCCTTGCGAAATGACTGTTAATCCGAAGGATCGTCGGTATACATATACCCTAAAGGAAAAGAAAAATATTATACCCGAGGGTATGAGCCGAGATCATCACCAATTTTTTTTCTTCAATCGACCACACCAAATCTTCTTTAACGCCCTCGTTACACTATATTTCCATGTTTAACCAGGGCTTAGTTAGCGAAAATCTGGGGAATACTCTTCTGACGTGGCACGGAGAATACAATCAATCCATTTTTGTTGTCCTGGGTAGAAAGGTGTGATCCAATATAATTCCATTAACGTTAATTGATCCATGATTATAAGGATCAAGTTCAAAGGTGTTGATCCTTGCCTAATGACTGTTAAAAAGAAGGATCGTCGGTGTCCATATAATTATACCCTAGATGAAAAGATTACCATTACCATTACCATACCCGAGGGGATGGACCGAGATCATCACCAATTTTTTTTTTTTTGCAATCGACCACACCAAATCGTCTTTAACTCCTTCGTCATATTATATTTCCATGTTTAGCCGAAAATCCGGTGAATACTTGTCTGATATGGCACTGGAACTGTTTTCCCTCCTTTTTTATTGTCCAGGGAAGTGTTTCACCAAGATAAGAAAGAGTTTGCGAACCAATCAATTTTATACAGTATCCGGCTGTGCACCACACGGTATCGTAACTTAATTTGTGACAGGCGCTTAACGTAATTACACTTTCATCACCCAGCTTATAGCAAGGTTCACTTTCAGAAGATCTATTAACAGTATCAATTACAGACCGCTGTAGGCCACTTAAATCCTCGTTTTGATTGGCTTATGGCAACCTGGCCATTGGTTTTGATGAGAAGTTTAATCATGTTAATGAAAGCAAGGTGCTCTAAAAGCTAAAAAAACACATCAGTCTTGACATATACAAATTAAAAGTCATATTGACTTTTGTGACATTGACTCTTGCAATACGGGCAATTTCAAATTCCGTTACGTTTAAAAAACATCTTAAGACTTACCTTTTCCCACAGTAATCAAATTGTTTTGATCTTTCTTGTTCTGTCAAATTGTAAAGCACTATGGTACTCTCTGTTTTTAGCGCTATAGAAATAATCTATATTATTATTAGTATTAGTATTATTGACTTAGAAATGAGGCAATTTATTTTAAAAAAAGGAGCAATTAAAATCAGTGTTCAAATGTGTACCTTACATATCACTTTTGTTGACATGTAAAACCAAATTTGATACAAGCACAATCCGATAGTTGTTTTTATCAATTTAAAAATCTCAGTAATTTCAGAGTGTTTTCATTTTTTAAATATGTTTTCAGTAGAATAATTTTCTTTTTCACTTGTATTCCAAAGTACATTAACTTCCACTTTGGCTGTCCGTATAGATCTAACGTCTTGAAATAGCGGTTGTGTTCATATGCGTCTTGTCAAAAAGCGAAGACAGTGCGCGAATGAAAATGCCTTAGAAAGGTTGCCCAACCTTTCTAGTAGATATATTACAAATTTAATGACATCGGGTAGCTCACTCACACTCTGTAACTTGTGGTGCACAAACTACAACGTGTTAAAATATCTTCATTTTCCAGAAAAAGACTGCGAAATTATATCACACATTGTACTGAGCAAACTGTGACATTATAGTCCCATCATTACCTTTTATTTTGCGCGTTTTCTTGGATAAAGGAATATGAGAAAGTTGCGTCGAATTTAATTCAGAGAAATTAATCCTCGGATGGTTTGTATAACGTGGTTTGCGTGCGGCTTGTACTCGGTTTAGTTGGAGACATATTTTAACGTCGCATCAACCATCACACTTAAATCGATACAAATCTAACTATAGAACAATAAATAATCAGTGAGAGTAACCAATAAAGAAATGTATGTGATTGATCATCACTATCATCATAGCCTGCAATATGTATCGAGTCAGATGGCATTAATTCTCTCACACGTACCTAAAACGAGACAGTTCCAGCCAGCATATAGTGTCTTTATTTCCAAAACTGAACCCCACATCATGGAATAATGAATGAAGGATAATGTGGAAGTTATACGTCTTTGGTTTCGCATATCACAGTTTTTCTTATCATGATAATCATGAGGATGATGATGATGATGATGATGACGATGATGCTGTTGATGATGATGGTGATAAAGATGATGATGGAAATGATGATGATGATGATGATGATGATGATTATGCTGATGATGATGGTGAGGCTGATTATGATGATGATGTTATTACTGATGTAAATTCTGCATTTACGTGCAACAGTTAACGACACAGAAAAGTGGCCATTGATACCCATGACCTCTAAGATATCTAGGGTGAATAAGATCCTGGCGCCAATTGCTCGAAATGGTCTTAGCTACCCTCATCTTGCAAGGAAGTCTTAACTTCTTAGGCCACACTCTTAACATAGGCATATCAACGTTTGTTTCTATGTTAAGAGGGTGACACAAGAAGCTAAGACGTCTTAGCAGGGAGAGGAAAGTTAAGACAATTTCTTGCAATTGGCCCCTTGAGATGATCACCGCATAATAGAGTTGCAGAGACAGATTGCCGCTATGAGATGACCGTATTTAAAGGATATCAGAGAAAAAGCAGATGTTTTTATTTGATACTCGGCGGAGTTAATCTATGCCTTTAAACGTATAGATCAGATTTGGGAGAGATGATGCGGTTCAGATATTTTACTACTTGGTGAGCAGCAGTAAAAACATATATCACCATAATGCAGTTCGTCAGTGGCAAATTAGAGCATGTTTGTAGCTTGTTTGAATAGAATCGACCCAGAAATTGCTTGATTATCGCGAAACAAAAAATAACGTCTTGCGTTTGTTCTCCAACAGCACACCACCTCACGTGCAAAATGAATGCAAATTCACCCTCCACACACAAAACCACCGAAACTCCATTTTACCCGTGTTCACTGGTGGTCTATTCATATAGCGCTTCATATGAATAACGGGTGGTTGGCATTTTTAAAGTAAAATGAACCATACATAATACGTGCAAAAATCTTCTAATTTCGCACATATTTATGTTCTTCTCCTTCTTAGTGATGGTCTACCTCATTCATCCTTGAAGATTCCTACAGTGAATGTGAAGCAATTTGTGAATACATCAGCTCGTTTCACATCAATTTATGCATCCTAACTACTACTAATCTCTACTCTATACCTAGGCCTTTAATATTTGGTCAATCAATATGGGTTGCGTCACCCATAGGCATAATGCTCTCATGAACTGGACACAAGAGAGCGATATATTTAGCGCGCCAGTTGAGAGTAATGGAGTATTGGCGAGTATTGGAGCACTCGAAATAAACATCTACTATTCCGGCTCACTCTCACCATCAATCGAGACCTCCAAATAAAGAACGGTCTGACCGATGGCGTGGCCAGGGGCTTGTGAGGAGTACGTGCTATGAAAAAAAAAATCATAGACTGTACCTGGTGGGACTCGAACTCACGACCTCTGGATGACTAGACTAGTGTCTTAGCCACTAGAACGCCGGAGCGCCCTAATAGGGATTAGGTTCTGTGAATGCAATGTGTTCGAAAGGTTTTACAGAACCTTATCGCTAGGACACTCCGGTGGTCTAGTGGTTAAGACACCGGTCTAGTCATCCAGAAGTCGTGGGTTCGAGTCCCACCCGATACTTCCTAAGATGTGATTGTTATTGTCAAAGTAAAATAAAATAAGCTATAATACGTGCAGAAATCTTCTCCTAATTTCGTGCACATTGATATTTTTATGCATGTAAAAAACAATTTGTGAACGAATCAGCTCGTTTCACTTCAATGTATGCATCATTTCCATAACTAATCTCTAATCTATACCTATACTTTTAATATTTCTATACTTAAACTTGGTCAATCAATGCGTTATGTCACCCGAAGCCATATTGCTCTGATGAACTGGACTCACGAGAGCGATATATTTAGCGCGCCAGTTGAGAGTATTGGAGTATTGGCGAGTATTGGAGCACTTGAAATAAACACCGATTACCCCCACTATCACCATCAATCGAGACCTCCAAATGAAGAACGGCCTGACCGTTGGCGTGGCCATGGGCTTGTGAGGAGTACGTGCTATGAAAAAATCATAGGTAGTATGATGGGGTCACATTAATTCGTATCCTTTTTCTAGAACATTTTTGGATCGTGGTACTTAGCACAATATATCTCCTAAAATACAAAATTATTTTTTTAAAATCTTGACACGAAATGAAACTAAATATTTCAGGCTTCAAATATTTCCAAAAATAAAATTAATCCACGAAAGAATCACGGAGATATCGCGATATCAAAATTCGATTGACGAAACGATCGCATCGCTCCATGCNAGCATGTTTGTAGCTTGTTTGAATAGAATCGACCCAGAAATTGCTTGATTATCGCGAAACAAAAAATAACGTCTTGCGTTTGTTCTCCAACAGCAGACCACCTCACCTGCTCACGTGCAAATGAATGCAAATTCACCCTCCACACACAATACCACCGGAAACTCCATTTTACCCGTGTTCACTGGTGGTCCATTGCTATAGCGCTTCATAGGAATAACTGAATTGGTATTTTCAAAGCAAAATAGGCCATAATACGTGCAAAAATCTTCTACTTATGGTACACATTGATATTAAATACATGCAATTCGTGAAAACATCAGCTCATATCACATCAATTTCTGAATCCTGACCATTACTAATCTCTACTCTATACATATACCTTTAATATTTGGCCAATCAATGCGTTGCGTCACCCACAGGCATAATGCTCTGATGGACTGGGCTCACGAGAGCGATATATTTAGCGTGCCAGTCAAGAGTATTGGATTATTGGAGAGTATTGTCAGGATTGTAGCACTTGAAATAAACATCCACTACGACATCAATCGAGACCTCCAAATAAAGAACGGTCTGACCGATGGCATGGCCGGGGGCTTATGAGCAGTACATGCTATGGAAAAAAATCATGGGCCGTACCTGGTGGGACTCGAACCCACGACCTTCTGGATGACAAGACCAATGTCTTAACCACTAAAACACCGGAGTGCCCTAGCGATAAGGTTCTGTAAATCCAATGTGTTTGATAGGTTATCGCTAGGGCACTTCGGTGGTCTAGTGGTTCATCCAGAGTTCATGGGTTCGAGTCCCACCCGATACTTCCTAAGATGTGATTGTTATTGTCAAAGTAAAATAAGCTATAATATGTGCAGAAATCTTCTCCTAATTTCGTACACATTGATATTTTTATGCATGTAAAACAATTTGTGAATGAATCAGCTCGTTTCACTTCAATTTCTGCATCCTTACCATTGTATGTATACTCTATACCTATACCTTTAATATTTCTATACCTATACCTCTGATATTTGATCAATCAATTCGTTGCGTCACCCAAAGGCATAATGCTCTGATGAACTGGACACAAGAGAGTGATATATTTTTAGCACACCAGTTGAGAGTATTGGAGTATTAGAGAGTATTGGAGCACTCGAAATAAACATCTACTGTTCGGGCTCACTCTCACCATCAATCGAGACCTCGAAATAAAGAACAGCCTGACCGATGGCGTGGCCGGGGGCTTGTGAGGAGTACATGCTATGAAAAAAATCAGAGGCTGTACCTGGTGGGACTCGAAGCCACGCCCTCTGGATGACAAGACCGGAGCGCCCTAGCGACAAGATTGTGTGAATCCAATGTGTTTGAAAGGTTTGTGATTAACAGAACCTCATCGCTAGGGCACTCCGGTGGTCTAGTGGTTAAAACACTAGTCATCCACAGGTCGTGGGTTCGAGTCCCACTCGGTAAAGCCTATGTTTTGATTGATATTATCAAAGTAAAATAAGCGATAATACGTGCAAAAAGCTTCTAGTCTGGTAAACAATTTATGAATACATCAGCTCGTTTCACATCAATGTCTGCATCATTACCATAACTAATCTCTACTCTATAACTATACTTTTAATATTTCTATACTTAAACTTGGTCAATCAATGCGTTACGTCACCCAAAGCCATATTGCTCTGATGAACTGGACACAAGAGAGCGATATATTTAGCGCGCCAGTTGAGAGTATTCGAGTATTGTAGCACTTGAAATAAACATCCACTACCCCCCCCCCCCCCCCCCGTACCCACTCTCGACATCACTCGAGACCTCCAAATAAAGAACGATCTGACCGATGGCGTGGCCAGGGGCTTGTGAGGAGTACGTGCCATGAAAAAAATCAGAGGCAGTACCTTGTGGGACTCGAACCCACGACCTCTGGATGACTAGACCAGTGTCATAACCACTAGACTACCGGAGCGCCCTAGCGATAAGGCTCTGTGAATCCAATGTGTTTGAAAGGTTTGTGATTAACAGAACCTTATCGCTAGGGCACTCCGGTGGTCCAGTGGTTAAGACACTAGTCTAGTCATCCAGAGGTCGTGGGTTCGAGTCCCACTCGGTAAAGCCTATGTTTTGATTGATATTATCAAAGTAAAATAAGCGATGACGTGCAAAAATCTCCTAGTCTGGTACACATTTTGTGAATACATCAGCTCGTTTGACATCAATGTCTGCATCATTGCCATAACTAATCTCTACTCTCTACCAATACCTTTAATATTTCTATACTTAAACTTGGTCAATCAATGCGTTATGTCACCCAAAGCCATATTGCTCTGATGAACTGGACTCACGAGAGCGATATATATTTAGCGCGCCAGTTGAGAGTATTGGAGAGTATTGTAGCACTTGAAATAAACATCAACCACCCCACTCTCACTATACATCAATCGAGACCTCCAAATAGATGGGCGGCCTGACCGTTGGCGTGGCCAGGGGCGCGTGAGGGGCGCGTGCCCCATGATGATTTTCCTACCATCCACCATCATTGATGTGGTTTTGTTTGGTTGGTTTTATATGCCAAACTGAAATTTTCGCTGGAGTTTTATTTTTGTTAATTTAGCGACCATGAATTCAATAAAATGTCCCCTCATTATAATGCCCAGCATAGACTGTTTTGTGATTTAACTTTCTAATTGTTTGTCAATTGCTTATAGAAATTGTGATCCCTTTATATTATTTTTTTTTTTGAATTGTTAAAACAGAATATTTTTAAACTCTTAAATGATAAACTTTACCATTATTTTTCGTATGCATTTTGGATTAAAAAAAGTACATGCAAGAACAAACAAAACATTGAGTAGTATTATAACTAACCTCGTAGTGGATTTCAAAATGATAGCTCCGATTCAACACGACTCAACACGATTCAACACGATTCAACACGATTCAACATGATTCAACACGATTCTCATTCCAGTTGTGTCCTCTGTGATCTTAGTTCTGTATCACTCTCTGTTAAGGGTCAGTTAATCTGGTTGATATGGACTCAACTGCACAAAGGGTCGTGTTCAAACGTATGGAATCGGGGCCTCTCTGTGACTAGGGCTACAGAATGTTGATGCCCCCAACCCCGACTAAAAAAGCCCTGATACGCCACGTTTCAAGACCCCATATGTCGGACGGCTATTTATACTAATTGGATTGTTTTGTTTGAAATGGAGACGATGACTCAGATAAATTGTGTACTTTGCGAGACGACCACACTTAACAAATGTTTCTTCATCTAAATTCTCTGCTGTCTTGTATGCATGCTGCAGCAGCTATATTTGGATATTGTATATGTCATAATTGGTTAGTTTCCATTCAGAACAATACGATCCTGATAATCACATTATTTTCTCTTCTTCTTTTTTCAAAGAAAATTTCTGACAAGCAAAAAGAAACTAGTCCTCACTTCCCTCGTATTACAGGTTTGACAAGCAAAAAGTAAAACAAAAACATAAACAAAACGGAAAAACGTAGATTCCGCACCTCTCTGGCGATTTCAATAACAAAAAGGGATGCGTTTTTGCACCATTTACCTTTTCCCCACCCATAAGGTATGTTCAGCTCACATTCTTTATAGGGGGTACATTAGCACCCCCGAAACCATGCCTGTCGACGGCTATTGCATTGGTAAATATGTCATTTATTTACGTAATATTATATTTTCTGTTTTTGTCTGTTATAATGATATGCACAGGTAACAGTTTTAGAATTGCAGTGTGATCAAACCTTGAAATTGGTAAATCTCCTTTCACAACAATATTATCAAATTCCTTCAACGGAAATCTCTGAAAAAGTGCAACTTTGTATGGTAATTTTGGCTATTTACATCAATAATCGCATGACCCTCTCTTACTGAAAGCAAAGGTAAGAGAGGGTCATGCGATTATCTCGTAAATAATAAAATTAGTGTTAACTTTACTGATTTACATCAATAATCGCATGACCCTCTCTTACCTTTACTTTAAGTAAGAGAGGGTCATGCGATTATCTCGTAAATAATAAAATTAGTGTTAATTTTACTGATTAGTTCATTGATCCCAAAATGCTATTTCATGTCCTACATACTGATCGTGATGCCCGTACATCGTGGCCTAGATGTACCCATCATGATATTTTAGCGTTTGTTTATACTACGATTGTTTGCTACAAAAGTAGTGTAATATAATTATCCTATGTATTTATTAAACGTGTGAAATGGCATCTTTATTTGCGGAGCGATTTATGGTTAGCCAATATTTACCTACAGCTATTGAAATACACATGTTCATAGAGACAAATCGACTTAATAATGAAATAGAGGACAACTCTAAAAAAAAACGATTAAATATTTCCAATCTATGAATAACATCGACATTTCTAATAAATTCAAATGGATTATTAATGATCAATTAGGACTATTTTAACCCGAACTAATGATTAAAAGTAAAACTTAATCCAAATTTAGTCGAAAAATAGTAAATCTAAGTGGATTTTGAATAACGGGTACTCAATCAATTTGATTCAAGATGTAAATATGATTCAGTTGTGTTTTTTTTATATTTGTCCTCCAGGAAAATCGAAATAGATGTAGTTCTTATCAAAATATATTAAAATAACAACATGGGGATCAATTTATTACACGCGGCATTTGCGTAACAACCAAATTAGTGTGTATAAATGCAATCCGTTGTGAGACTCGATCCCAGAACCCTCATTGAAAAACTGCACCATGCCATAGAATCATGGTGTTGTTTACAATAGACTCGAAAATATCACATCAATCCAAGCATCGAAAAATCAACATTTTTCTCTGCTGTATCCCTGTGTGATTTCTATACAAGCACGTACATACGAAAGATGGGGATTAAGTGTGGAGCAGGTGTTTCTACCAGTGACTAAGATCCTAGGGCCGATTGCTCGAAATGGTCTCAGCTATCCTCTTCATGCTAAGGCGTCTTAAGCTCTTGCGCCACCCTCTTAACATAGTCGTATCGACGCTAGTGTCTATGTTACGAGGATGGCACAAGAAGTCAAGACGTCTTAGCATGAATAGGATAGCTAAGACCATTTCTAGCACTCGGCCCCTGAAGAGCATGGTTTTTATGGGATCCATTCAATTATTCTTAGACCCGTTCAGATACTCGGCGTTAAACCAGTTTAACGGTAACCACGTACTTACGAAAGAGGGGCTTACGTGAGGGGCAGGTGTTTCTACCAGTGACTAAAATCCAAAAGAGGTCGGTTTTTATATTATTCAGTCACTTATTCTTAGACCCCGTTCAGAGATACGGCGTTAAACCACGTTAACGGTAACCAGTTGAACAGAAACTAGTTTAACAGCAAGTCTGAACGGGACAAGTGGTCACGAAAGCGGTCAGTTCCAAGCTGATTTGGACTGTTTCATGGTCAGTCATCATGTAAGATTGGGAAAGGAGAAGGAAGAGGGGGGAGGGGGGAGGGGGCACACGAAAGCGAATTTAAAATAGTGAACAGATCATTATTTTTTTAATACAGTTCTGCCGAAGAAGTGAAATAAGCGGTCGTGGTGGGGTCAATATGGCTCTCACCTTTCAACCAGACGGTCGCGGTTTAAGTCTCACCCATGACGTTGATTTCATTCAGCAAGAATTATATCCACAAAGCCGCACTCTACCCATGTGTGATTGGGGACCGATAGGAGACCGGTGTACAAATGGTGGCGATGGTTCCAGTTGTAGTGTTGATGTAATGTACATCACTGTCCAGAAAGTGTCGCATAACTCAAAGTCTGATGGAGGGGGTTGATGGTGAAAGAGCGAACTGGTTGTTGTCGTGAAAATGGTGGTGGTGGTGGTGATGGTAATTGTAGTGCTGATTTAATGGACACGTACACTAACCATAAAGTGTCGCATACCTATACAAGTCTATTTGAGTGGGTGGATGGTGAAAGAGCCAACTGGTTGTCGCCTTTATGATGGTGATGGCATGGGTGGTTCCGGTTATCTGGCACAAAGAGCTTTATATTTCATATATATAAAGCTCCTTGATTTGGCATCCATGTGCATATATTATCGCATACCTTAAATTCGGTTGGAGTAGGTGGATGGTGAAGAAAAACTGGTTCTTGCCTGTATGGTGTTAATGGTTGGGGTTGGTACCAGTTGTAGTGTTGACGTATTGGACATCACTGACCATAAAGTATCGCATGCCTAGATGTCTGAATGAATGGGTGGATGGTGAAAGAACGAACTGGTTGTTGTCGTTGTGGTGATGGTGGTGGTGATGGTAATTTTAGTGTTGATATAATCAGTGATAATGGATACATGGGATATCACTCTGCATAAAGAATCACATCCCTAGGCACCTGGTAAAGTGGATCGATGGTGAAAGAACGGACTGGTTATTGTCGTGGCGGTGTTGGTGTTTGTGGTAATTGTAGTGTTGATGTAATAGACACCACTAACCATAGAATGTCACATACCTCAAAGTCTGATAGAGTGGGTGGATGGTGAATGAACGAACTGGTTGTTGTCGTTGTGGTGATGATGGTGGTGGTGGTGGTGGTGGTGGTGATGTTAATTTAGTATTGATCATGTTGATGTAATGCACATCACCGATAAAGAGGTACTACCGACGAGCCCGACAGCCTACGAGTCCGACAGCCCACGAGTCCGACAGCTTACGAGGCCGACATTTTGAATAATTGGTGCACGAAATAGACATTACATAAAAACGGATTAGAGTCAGACAACTCATTAATCCGACAAAATTGTGAAAACGCACATGATTACGACCGAACATAAATTTTGCAAATGAGACCGACTCTAGGTAAAATTGGTCTATTAGTCCGACAGCACTATATTTACGTTAGTCGGTCTTGTAGGTCTGTTTGCGTGCTGTCGGGCTCAAAGCAAATAATTTGTCAGTGTCGATCTTGCGAGCGTAAAAGTAACAATGTCTAGCTCGAACCTCATTTTGAAAATTGTTGATGTAGTAGGCTTATATTCATATCTGTCGGACTCGTGAGCTGTCGGACTCGTGGGCTGTCGGACTCGTGGGATGCTCCCCGATAAAGTGGGTGGATGATGAAAGAACAGACTGGTTATTGTCGTGGTGGTGTTGGTGTTTGTGGTAATTGTAGTGTGGATTTAATGGACACCACTAACCATAAAGTGTCGCATACCTATACAAGTCTGTTTGAGTGGGTGGATGGTGAAAGAGCCAACTGGTTGTCGCCTTTATGATGGTGATGGCATGGGTGGTTCCAGTTATAGTGTTGATGTATCTGGCACAAAGAGCTTTATATTTCATATATATAAAGCTCCTTGATTTGGCATCCCCGTGCATATATTATCGCATACCTTAAATTCTGTTGGAGTGGGTGGATGGTGAATGAAGGAACTGGTTGTTGCCGCCATGGTAGTGGCAGCAGTGATGTCGTGGTTCCAGTTGTAGTGTTGATGTAATGTACATTAGTGTCCATAAAATGTCGCGTTCCTCATACCTCAGAGTCTCATAGAGTAGGCATGGTGAAAGAACGAACTGGTTGTTGCCTTTATCCTGTTTATGGTTGTGATGGAGGGTTGGTTCCAGTTGTGGTGTTGATGTAATGGACATCACTTTCTATAAACTGATAAAGAGCCGTATACCTAGACAAATGATTAAGTGGGCGGATGATGAATGAACGAACTGGTTGTTGTCGTTGTGGTGATGGTGGTGGTGGTGATGGTAATTGTAGTGTTGATGTAATGCACCTCACCGACCATAAAATGTCCATACGTAGAAATGTTATGGAGTGGGTGGATGGTGAAGGAACGAACCAGTTGTTGTCGTTGTGGTGATGGTGGCAGGGTTAGTTCCAGTTGTGGTGTTGATTTAACGGACATTAGTCATGTTAGTGTCCATAAATTATCGCATGACAAGAGATTTCAAAGTCTGATGGAGTAGGTGGATGATGAAGAAAAACTGGTTCTTGCCTGTTACTGTTAGGTGTTAGTTCCAGTTGTAGTGTTGACGTATTGGACATCACTGTCCAGAAAGTGTCGCATACCTCAAAGTCTGATGGAGGGGGTTGATGGTGAAAGAGCGAACTGGTTATTGTCGTGGTGGTGTTGGTGTTTGTGCTAATCGTAGTGTTGATGTAATAGACACCACTAACCATAGAGTGTCACATACCTCAAAGTCCGATAGAGTGGGTGGATGGTGAAAGAATGAACTGGTTGTTGCCATTCATGCCATTGTGGTGGTGATGGCAGGGGGCTTTGAAGTTATAGTGTTGGTGTAATGGACATTAGTGTCCATAAATGAGATTTTTGACGGAGTAGGTGTATGGTGAGAGAACGAACTGGTTGGTTGCCACTCATGCCATTGTGGTGGTGATGGCAGGGGGGGGGGTTTGAAGTTATAGTGTTGGTGTAATGGACATTAGTGTCCATAAATGAGATTTTTGACGGAGTGGGTGTATGGTGAGAGAACGAACTGGCTGTTGCCATTATGGTGTTCATGGAAGGGGTTAGTTCCAGTTGTGGTGTTGATTTAACGGACATTAGTCATGTTAGTGTCCATAAATTATCGCATGACAAGAGATTTCTGACGGAGTAGGTGTATGGTGAAAGAACAAACTGGTTGTTGTCTTTATGATGTTAATTGTAGGGTTTGGTTCCAGTTGTAGTGTTGATGTAAAGCCCCGGTCACATAGGACCCCGGAAGCAGCACGATTCACCCCGACTCTTTGTTAATTCACAGTTAACTGCCTCAGAACAACGAGTTGGGGTGAATCGTGTTGTTTCCGGGGTCCTATGTGACCGGGGCTTAACGGACATCACTGTGCGTAAAGTATCGCATGCCTAGATTGGATGGTGAAAGAGCGAATTGGTTCTTGCCGTTGTACTGGTGGTGGTGATGGTGGTGGTGGTGATTGTGGTGATGGTAGGATTGGTTCCAACTTTAGTGTTGATGTAACGGACATCACTGTGCGTAAAGTATCGCATGCCTAGAAGTGTGTTGGAGTGGGTGGATGGTGACAGAACGAACCAGTTGGTGTCGTTGTGGTGATGGTGGCAGGGTTAGTTCCAGTTGTGGTGTTGATTTAACGGACATAGGTGTCCATAAATTATCGCATGACAAGAGATTTCTAACGGAGTAGGTGTATGGTGAAAGAACAAACTGGTTGTTGTCTTTATGATGTTAATTGTAGGGTTTGGTTCCAGTTGTAGTGTTGATGTAAAGCCCCGGTCACATAGGACCCCGGAAGCAACACGACTCTTTGTTAATTCACAGTTAACTGCCTCAGAACAACGAGTCGGGGTGAATCGTGTTGCTTCCGGGGTCCTATGTGACCGGGGCTT
>BQKZ01000939.1:28119-52982 GCA_036244855.1 Temnopleurus reevesii
TAAAATTGTCAAGGGTTTGAAAGTGACAATATACAGACATGCCAACCATTCTAGATTACACATAAGGAGGTGTATTTTAATGTGAATTCAAGGCTTTCATTAAAAGCGAAGGGCTGAGAATGTGGTCATTGTTATCATATTTCTCTCACTTTTGTTGGCTGTTACTTTATTCACAATTGAATTTTTAACTAAAGCATATTTCGGAATGGTTGGCATCTCTGGATGCAATAGATCAATATTTAGGATAAACTTCACACCTGTACCTTAAATACAATCACCTGTTTGCCTTGAACACCGTTTCAACCCCATGAAATTTTTTTCCAGTGCATTGAGCCTACCCTGGTGTAGGATAAAGAGAGTAACGGAGTGGAAAAAAGGAATAATACAGCAGAGGATTTCGCACATTTCAATGTCTCCATAGCTTGATCAGGGACCATAATTGTATTTGTATACAGATTAGAGTCTGCATCTTATCCAAGATAAATACGTGTTTAGTTCATTGATTTCCAGAGTGGCTAGGGGTACCTCAATTCCATAGACAAATTATATTAAATTCAAAGCCGAGCAGTTTAGAGTTTGCCATAGTTGATGTTGAAGTATTTTTTATTCATCCATGCTAATATTAATTTAGTCTGTTCTTGGGACTACATCTTTTTCATTCCCAGTTTACATTCAAAAGCTACACAGCACAATCAATGCCAGCCTAATCACATCTTATAAACACCAATTTTCTTCATTAATTTTTCTACATAAATGTGAAAAACTCCACTGTCTTAAAATGGGCACTTTCACACGTTTACATCTTATTGTCAGTCTGTAAAAAGAATACTGATTCCACAATGGATTGCATTACAAAGGAACAATAAGCTTTGTACAGTAAAACCTGTTTATAAAGACCACCAAAGGAGACAGAAAAAGCGGTCTTTAACAGCAGGTGGTCTCTATAAACAGATTCATTACCATGTAAATTGATTTCTATGGCGTCAAGAAAGGTGGTCTTTATGGGCAGGTGGTTTTCCTTGGCATACACAATTTGTTTGATATACTCAACAAAAATGTAACACCATTAAAGGAAAAAAATTGATACCAGGCCATTATAATTCAGTCCTTGGATGTCCTACAGACTATTTAAAGTGCCCTTTCCAATGGCCTTGGAGATTTATTGTACGATTTTTCGCCATTCCTACTCTACATGCATACTGTATGTATGATGGAGAAGTGGCCATTGAAATGATGAGAAGTATTTGACCAAATTGAGGTTTTATACTTCTATGACCAATAATGCTCCTCATTTTTCTCTTCATACGAATGCATTACATCTGAATTGCACAGACCAAACTTTACACTTAATAACCACACTGTATAAATTTGATTTGCATTACAAAGTAATATTTTAAAGTCATATGAAAAATGTATAATAACACAAAATACTTGATTATGAAAATAGAGAAATTTCAAATGTTAATATCTTATTCCTGCACAGTCCTTCCATTCATAATAGCTTACTTCACATTCAATACCCATTGCTTTCTCTCATTTGATGGAGTTTTATCTGGAGTATGCATGATTTATAGGGAAATAACAATTTTAATTAGGAGTGTGTATAGCTACAAGATTTATAACATTTCACTTAAAGTGCTTAATTAACTAACTAGGAATCATAAATATCTGATTCTCATATTCAATAACATATTTACACAGACACAAGACTACATGGACTATTAAGCATTTGGCTAAATATACACAAAACATTGCAACAAGGGTCTAAATATGAACAAACTAAACGCAACTATACACTTAAGGATACAGTCACAAAGTTACAATAGTTATGAGAAAGGAGTACAGGTCGCAGCATTTTGACATTTATACCACAATGTGCCCCTAAAAGGCTTTTAAAAATGTAGGAATTGGGGGAAACATGATTAGCAAATTAATAGGTTGTTGCTGCTAGAAAGCTGCTATTGATTGCTTATCAAGTGCAAATCAGTTGAAGATTTTGAGTGATTTTGATTGACGTGTGTCGATTAACTTGCATCGCTTGTAACTTTCTAGCAATATCCTGGATTAAAATTGTCTTTACGATGCATGTAGAGTGTAATGTCGAGCCTTATGAAAAAGTGTAAATTAAAACTAATATGGAAGATTGATGAGATGGCTGAGCATATGGTTTCAGGGTCCGCAGAACATCTTGGAAAGTGGAGGGGCCGTGTATAACAATTTTTACACATAGTGCGTTTCCAGAAAAAGAGGGGGGAGGCTGCAGTGCGTCCCCTATCCCCGACAGTTCTGTGGTTCCTTGGTTATCATGCCTTTTCTCACGAAAAAACATCTGCCTCAAATGTTTGGTTATTCACATTTTTAATAATTCATATTCACATGCATACATGTGCAAAAATGTTCAGCATCTCTACATCAAGAACAAAGTCAGCGGCCTCCCTCAAAAAGGGGGGTTGAATTAATTGTAATTTGGGGAACATACGCAATTGTATAATGTAAAGGTAAGACAATGACTACACATTTTCAAAGGTGATGGAAATGTACCTTGAGCATGCACATTATAGAAGATGCATTTTTATGTCATTGTAGGCATATTCCATATCAGGAAAGATGACCCTTTTTTATGTAGAACATGTGCATATATATGTATTACCACTGGAACATCAACAATAGATATCCCAGGTTACAACAGTTTCTATCCCCAATGCATTGATCATTTAATTGCTATTCACAACTAAAATCAAATCATTCAGGTTAACAAAGATCAGAGACCTGTTTCATAAAGCTGTTCGCAGAGGTATGCATGACTCGACGATTAACTGGTGATCCTTTCTTCGGTGCTAGGTGCGATCCAGCAACAGGAGTTATTATTGAGCGCAGGAAAGTGTCACCAGTTGTTCGTAGAGTCGTGCATAGATCTATGAGCATTTTTACGAAATAATACCCTGGGCTTTGTTTCACAGAGCTATTCACAGATACACGACTCTATCAGCGACTGGTGATCCTTTCTGAAGTGAGATTCAGCTACAGAAGTTATCATTGACATTCGTTTACATATTCCAGTCGTTTGTAAATTTAAGAACGATTTGGTGAAACACTGCCCAGGAGAGTTATTTGGAAGCGTAATATGCTATTCGCAAACGGATAAAACATGAATAGAGGTTTTGTAAACTTGTATTTTAGGGTTAAAAATGTAGTACATACAAGCACAGACAAGACAGAATACTTAACATGTCCATTCAAAAACGAAAACAGATTTCAGGTATAGTAGCAGAATTTTTTATGAATTAGTTAACATTAGATACAATGTAAGAAAAATACACAATCATTTTAGATGATGTGCTTATTGTTCTGGGGTAATATCTTGCATTTATCAACAAAATGGCTTCAATGAAATTATCAAAACAGAAACTGGTTTATGTATAATTCTGCGTATTTGCTCTGTGCGAAAGTATTCCCACATTTTTATGATTTCCAAGAAAGGAATAATGACAGCAATATCACAAGCTTCACAACTACACCTACGCATTTTTACCTACTTTTTTCCCTTTTTTCATGATTTTTGTAATCAAATTGTGCTTGCACTATGCAAAACCATAACATCACTCTATTAAACATGCCTGTACATTACACACAACAGCCACAGCTATTATCATATAATAATCATTATGCAAAAATATATAGTTGGCTGTACAAAATATGAATAATTATAGGCTCAAATTTCTACATCATTTACCTGTGGCTTAGAAAGCCACATGCACATCATTGAAGATTCAAAACGGCATCAACAAATATAAGATTTATTCAATACAGTGTACACAGAAATCAGAGTATAACTCCTGACTTCAGATACATTGTAGATCATAGATTATGAAAACAAATACATTTGAAAACAATCCCTGTACTGCTCAAGTGAGTTTTTAACAAGATGATGGCTCTTGTCACAATGTGACCTTTGACCTCAACTAGACTCCCAACTTCATTACCATTGGGTTCTGGAGCTACAGACGGTGCTATGAAAATACACTGCACATGTTAATGGCTCGTTGCACCGTGTTTGTCAGTCACCCTGTGCTTGGGTATGAGATCATGCGCTATAAATAGAAAGGGAACAATTTTGTTCTCATCATAGGACCTCCTAAGGATGTTATTATGTGTTCTAAATGGAACTTCAGATCAATTGGCGATGATATGAGAAGGGTTATTTTGGATGGGATCTTGATTTGGAGCAAAAATGGTTGATTGACTGTGCATTAAACTTGTAACAACAATAGAATATTTCAACCAGATTGATAATATACATACTGAAAATGCAAATATTTTAGCATATACATTTTTACGAAATAAATTTACTTTATTTCAGACATTCACTTAACATTAGCAGGTTACTATTTTCATGCTTTGAACGATCATCATAAACATGTCCTTGAGCAGTATAGTGAATGGAAATGAAAGCATTTGAAGACAAAGACGTTATCCGGTCCATTTTAAGATGTCATTAATTACCTAGGTAAAACTTTAACTAAAATGAATAGAATTGGAGGCTTAAAATTTTTGTCCTTCCAGTAAGAACCCCTCAATATTTCCTGAACAAATTTTGGGGTTTCACTACAAACATTGGATTTGAAGGATTTATCCCAGCTTGTGTCTATCATTGGGCACTCAGGGGAGACAAGAAAGAAAGGATGGAATTCTCCAAAGAATTTCTTCTTTTAATCCTGTTGTATTTAACTTAAGGATTTAGGCTCAAAGGGATGGGCTGGTCGCACTGTAAAAGTCAAGCTTTCACGATCACTATTGCTCGGAGTAATGGTTCCGTAGTAATCCTCAATTATTTTTCATTTAATAGGATAACTATTAAACGCCATGCTCATGAATATTAAGTGTAAAGTTTAAAAGCACATAGATGACCACCTGAATCAAAACAAGGTCCCACCAAGCCCAAATATCATCTTAATTATTCAGGCGTCACAAGCTCTGTTCTCAAAATCTTTTCTTTTTCTATCAAGAATTAACATTGAGCTTCATTGCAACTGTACAAAAATGCAAGCTTTTATAGTGTTCAAATTCGTTCAAGCTTTAAATAGAGCAAGAGTGAGAGTTGATAATTTTGTACAACATTTACAAAAAAAATTACACCTGTAGTAGTACAGTGTAACATATCCTGCTTTGATCTCCAAGAAGATGAGCAAATATAAGTCAGAAACCAGGAGCTTCAAACTTTAAATTTCAAAATCTGACACGAACACCAGTTCCGTTGCTAAATGCCGAGTCATTTTGGAGTTGATAATTATCACTGGGGTCGCAGGATGGGTAGAGAGAGGGGAAGAAATCAAATTTGACTGGATCGCTGATTGCATCTATATTGGGGTGAGGAGGATACCGAGACACTAATCTTGTTACCTGTCACATATACAGCAAGCTGTCCTCTTTGGTAACCCCGTGGAATGGGGATAACCGTCGGGGTTTGGGTCTGGTAAATGAGGGGATCAATAAGAACTGTGGAGTATATGTGTATGTTTCTAAATATTGATTATACGATACAGTATGCATGTACATGTACATTCAATTATATTTTGTTTTTTCAGGGCCATATGTGTATGATGTAAGCCTACAATGACCTGGGTTGTGTTTCGTAAAGCTGTGCGTAGATCTGCGCATGACTATACCAACGACTGGTGAACATTTCTTGCACTCAATGATAACCACTGGTGCTGAATCGCACCAAAGAAAGGGTAACAAGTCGTCCGAACAGTCGTGCGTAGATCTACGCGCAGCTTAATGAAACACAACCCATGAAAAAATTGTTAGATAGGTTGGAAATCATGAATTCCATCAACTAGTTTGAATGATTCAGCCTTGGACTTAAAAAAAATCATAAATCACGTGATAATAAGGAAATCCTGTCACAAAGTCCAATGGTATGTTATAAAGGCGTGCCTACAACAGCATTCTATAGAAAAATTGGACATTAACCAACTTTATGCTTGTATTTCCTTTAGCGCACAAGTGTCTAATAAAAGCGAATACTGTTTCTGGAAATTCCCATTGAGGTTATGTCATTGCCAGTAGTGCATTTGACCCACCTCAAAGCTAACAGGACGTTTGAGACAAACATCCGATGCATTTTCGCCTAAATGTGGTCATTTATATATTCATACTCGGAAACAACTGATTTGGCAATGATTCTTTTCCATACAGTGTGGTTTGATTTCATTTTGTTTCATTTGTAAATGCAAAAGACCATCTAACCATAATAATCTTAATTAAGATAGGTACAAAAGGAGCATGCAGGACTGATGGTCATAAGAGCGGGTGTCTAATTGGTACAAAAACTCGTTCCTTTCACAGTATTCGGTCTCATCAAATCTTTTTAAAACACTAAATTAAATATCTGCATGGTGTAATTTCTTTTAAAATCTTCACTTCTTTTATGCATGTAGCTCAGTGTGACTACAGGAGTCTTTGGAAAACTAATTACAAAGATATCTATAGCTGATAATTTGTACAGAAAAGCAAACTTATCTGAGTTTTCCATGATTTACATCTCATTACGCATATGTAAAGCACAGTTCACAGTCAGTCAATATATTATTGTCCTGAAATATACCAGTTATATGCACTTTGATCTGCATAAACGAGGCACTTCAAAATATACCAGCAGATCTGAACGCTCAATTTTCAAATACATTACAGTGATATTCCCCATCTGGTTATCCTTGGCAATTATTCCATTTCATTTGTACATGTAGGTGTCGAGTATCATAGATAACGCTTTATAAATTGGATGTCAAGTATGACGAGTTGCAATAAAGAAGCGTGCTTGTGTAGCGCTGACGTCACCAAAGATTTACTACCAGTCAATAATATGGATTCTACATAGATTTGCTGGATGCACATTATATACGATTTGAATATTGCACAGGGTGATTTAAATAGCCACAATGATGTTTCGGAAAGTTGTATTAAAATCATGAATCAAAAGTACCTTCCAGCAGCTTTCTTGATCTGATGACGCTAGTCAATTGAGTGTTTACGTGTATGCTTTTATACTACATGTAGTATCAATCTTTTGTAATATTTAATTAAAAACTCTAATTTGAGTATAATTTAAAAAAAAAGGAAAATATTGTGTTTTTCATCATGCAATTCAACGTGAAAAAGAACTGAACAACTCTATTCTCACAAAACAGAAAAAAAAGTATTCTCGCATGTGTGTGTATTGAGGGGATGGTTGAGGTTGACTCACACATAGTAGACCCAGATCTTCTTCCTCAGCACAAAAACCTTTCTTAATACTTTGAAACTATTTATTTCACTGCATGTGTATGATTTCAAATATCACAACATGCAGACTTCATGCTTTCCTTTAAGACCATTCTTTACAGTTCACTCTTCTCAATTTGACTGCCCTAGGCCCCAAACGAAACACTGATATCCGTTGCCTAAATGTTAGTGCAGTGGGGGTGTGAGGCGGGAGCTTTTTCATTTAAAAATCCCATCTCAGCAAGCTCAATATGGATCGGGAGCGTGAAATAAAATAGGTCAAGTTTGGCAAAGTCTATTTCAATTAGCAAAGCTAAGGAGACTGGGGAGGTATGGATTCCAAGGGGTGGCACAAAATTAGCATGTTCTTGACATTTCTTATGCAGTTAGGGGATTACGAGTACATCCAATCAAAACAGTGCTTATTCTCCTATTTCAGGTTGATTGTAAATTCATGTACTTGTAGTAACATTGCTAACAACATGGGAAACCTATTATGGGAATGAATAATTTATTAAGAATATGGGTATAAAACACATGCATTTGTTTTAAAGTTTACATTGTATCTGAATTCTATTTTGTACCATCGATACAAAGCTCCAGAAGAGATATTCTAATTTGATGACAAGATACACAATGTACCTATGGTCATCATCCCATGGGCACAGAAGAAATTCATCAAAAATATAATTAAAATCAAAATTAAAAACCAGTGTGTGTGACATGGTGAAAGAACATTGTCTTCGTAGGGGCAATGTTGTAATACAGCTGTACCAAGTGGATTCCAATCATATCATCATTCTGTGATTCAAAATATTGTGATACATGAATCCCATGATCGAATTTTGAAATCAATCTGTAACTTGACCTCACTTTCAAGCTTGGAGTCTCGTCATGAAAAAGAAAACTTCACACCATAGGCAATTTTACATACCATTGAGCAGTACAGGAATTGTTTCCTAGAATAAAAACATTTGGAATATAACACATTTTGATTTAACGGCAAAGTAATAAAAATAAAGAAGAGCATGAAAATCTGAGAGCTGTTGAAATTCTGTCTCACTTTGTCTTGATCGATGACAACTGCTTTCACATTAAACAATATTCCCTTATATCCGATCTTGTTCCAATCTCCATGGTGATGACATTGAAATTCCATGCTCCTTTCTGGATGTACATGTACATGTAGGTATATAAAAAATTCCCAGGGCAACTCCGTCCATCCAGCCGAGCGAGCTGACAGGAAAGGGGTATATACGGGACTAGGCACTAGGAAAGAAAGGAGACTTTACATCACTGCAGCATCAACCGCTTGAGATTTTCCTGTAGGATAGTGTCCCGTACTGCCTGAAACACGTATCTGATGTTGTTAGTGTCCACGGCGGTTGTGAAATAATGGAAGAGGGCCTTGCTGCCGCGCTCCCTGCGTCTGACGTCGAACATCTTGAGGATGAAGTTCTGGACATCATTCAGCTGGTGGGGATCCCCCTGGAAGTTGGGGAAGTAGTCCTTTATGCTAACATGCTTGATCTTCTCCTCCAGCAAGTCCGTTTTGTTGAGGAAGAGGATGATGGAAATAGTGGCAAAGCACTTGTGGTTGACGATGGTGTCGAAGATGTTGCACGACTCTAGGAGACGGTTGGTGATGCGGTCTTCCATGAGGACCTGGTCAAACTCGCTGGAAGATGCCAAGAACAGGATGGATGTGACGCTCTCGAAGCACTGGAACCACTTCTGCCGCTGTGAGCGCTGTCCACCTACATCGACGAAGCGGAAGGGCACGTTGCGTATTTCAATGACATGCTCCTGGAAGGCTTTAGTTGCCTTGCGGGAGTGAAGGATGTCATTTAGGCTTGGTGTGTATTCCTAGAGAGAAGGAAATAAAAAAGAAATTAATGTAAAGGACATCACAGACACTTAATATCATAAATGTATACCACATTATTCTACTCTCAGAATAGTCAAGAATAATCTTATTGTCTCTCATTTCTTGGATAGTTTCCTGTTTCACTCATCAAAAGTTCTACAAAAGTGTTAAAAGAGAGAATTATACTTATCATTTCATCACACATCTTAATCATTTCAATTACAATTTTTAGTTGCAGACATTTTTATTCAAAGGGGGTTGTGTGTGACACATCCCTTATAAATACTGTAATTACATCAGCCCATCATCTTCTCCCAGATATGATTGACAATCATCCCCAAGATTAATAACAATAAAAATAATAATGCCATTTGTATAGCGCTTAATCCACTCTGTGGAGTGCTCAAGGTGCATTATTGAGAGAAGTGAAAGTAAGTATTAAAAAAGATAAACTTTAATAAGAAGTGAACAGGTAAGTTTTAACTGTTTAAAACTGTTCGTGACAAACTGCTTTGTACAACATAGAATTATATAGAGGTTTGGTTTGACTTTCTGAACAATGTACGTAACAGTTTGCTTGTACAATTTTTAAGGGGGGAAGAAGTCAATATCACTTTATTTGGCATTTTAGGTCCCTTTAATTCTGATAATCCTGCAATTGTTTTTCAGAGAACCCTGGGAGCAGGAAGGTTTATCAATACAAAGACAATGATAACATACACTCATATTCTTTCCTTCCCTTTAGCTCAGTTGATTTGTGAATCACAGGAGGTTTTGAGGTGAGAGATAGAATCACCATATTTCTCTTCCCTCAACCTTGATTGCAAATTCCAGAGGCCAACATACTTTCACTACTTCTAACATATGGTATCGAATTCTGAATTTGCACTATATTGATATGCTAGGCATTATTATTAGAAATCATAATACCTGTACACATTTGTGGTGTTTAGAATGATAGTTCGAAAGTTTTTTTTTTATTTACCACTATAATATATCATAGAAAGATTACCTCTATGGACACACATATCCGAGACACAATTTACCGTCAGTCATTTCACAAATATCCAACAAATATGTTTCAGCTCTTTATAACTAATGACTGTCAGACAATTTTTTCTCTTGTGAATGCCAGTTAAAAAGATTTGTCAACAGAAATTAATATTGTATGGACACTACAAAGACCAGCATACGATAGAATTTTCGCATCTAGAAGAGATACAATTTTTCTTGAATGAACATAGTATGTCATTCTCTATACTGGTTAGAACCAAGCCTGACGAAGCAGTGAGCTTTAATGTTCCAGTATAACATTGCATTGTTTCTCTATGGAGGTGTTGCTCAAAATCAACTGCAAATCAACTGCAACTTTGCAAATTGTAACGCGAATTTTCATTCACGTGTGGTGTGCGTATTTAACAAGACGCTCATGAAAAAATTATTTTCATTGGCGCGTACCGACCAACTGCAACTTGCGATCAATTGCAACCTTTGAGCAACACTCCCTGTAACTTTATTTCAGATTTCAGTACTAAAAATCATGTGCACGTTGTAAGTGGACCAAAATGTGGATAATACCAACATACAGATTCTTTTGGTTAGAAAAAAAATAATATAATCCTGATTCCACATAATATTGGTAAATTGAAAGCCATTTCCCGTAAATGAGTACCAACGTTCTTAGTGGCTGACACGCACAGGGATTGAACATGTTAAAAACTGGAAAAGATCCAAAGTTTTGTGGAATTAATGGGTTATGAATTATCTGCTTCTCATCTTACCTTTCTACCGACGCGATCAATTTCATCTAAGAAGTACTTGACAGAATCAGCCTGAAAAGAGAAGAAAATTAGAAAAAGGAATTAGGATATATTTTATATCACATGGCAATGAGGAAATATCTTGAAACAATATAAACACAGGTTAGTCTCATACCATAATTTCTCATGAATGTATGCAGTATGATGTGCGAAGGAGAAAGTGGGGGAAAACAGGAACTCGCTGTATGAGGGCACAATGCAATTCAGCATAAATTTGCAATAAGAAAGATTACATTTTGCTATCAAAATAAATATCCTGTATTTATGCCACTTTTAGCAAAATATTGAAATACAGAAAAAAATTCTTTGTGTTCATAGTGGGAGTGATAATACATGTTCTGAACAAAGAATATGCTTATGAAGTTTTAATAGAACGGATATCACTTGATTTAGCTGTATCAATATTGTTAGACCTCCCTTGTCTGGATACACTGGAACCAGCACTAAACTATCAAGGATTTAGCTGTGCAAAAAAAATCTACATTAATGTTTGATACAGGTATGTAGGTTTCAAATGTCATAAGTATTTGAAAAGTATAATGTAGCTTATTCAAACAAAATCAATCACAACTATTAAAAGAAGAAAGAAAATCAGATTGATAGGTTTTGGATCCCAGTGAAGCAAAACTTGTGGATGAGGCCCCTACATGTAATTTTAGTAACATGGTAAAAATGAGTAACTTACAGAAACTTTACAATGAGTGGCGTGCGACTTACATGTGTGTACAGTTTAAAGGGGAACCTACCCCTGGAAATTTTCGTCCTCTCATTGAATAAAGAAAATTCAGATGAGCAAATCGTAAAAATTTGAGCAAAATCGGACAACCCGTTCAAAAGTTATGAATTTTCACATTCACAGAGATTTGACAATCACTGTCGCTCATGTGGAACCATGCGATGAGCAACACAGACTGAATCTGTGATGTCATGTCGGACAACTCCTCATTCACTTTGTACATAGTACAATACAGTTTAATGTAATATTTCGAGTAAGGTTGCAACATCATACTTCTATAAAAATACACATGGAAATACTATACCCCTACCGAAAATTGAGATTTTGTTCACTTTCATGAAAAAAAAGAGAAAATGTGTAATTTTGTATATCGAGGAGTAAGTTTTCCGACATGATGTCACAGATTCCGTCAAATTTGCTGATCGCACGGATCCCCAATTAGCGGTACTAGGGATCGTCACATCTCTGTGACTATGATAATTAATAACTTTTGAACGGGTTGTCCGATTTTGCTCAAATTTTCAGTTTGTTCATCTGATTTTTCTTCATTCAATAAGAGCCCGATGTTTCCAGAGGTTGGTATCCATTTAAGGAAAGTACAAGTTTATTCTTTGTTACCACAAAATAAACACACAAATGTATGAATACATCATCATGAAAACTTGTTAACAGCATTCGGAATAATGTACAATCTAGAATCTACACTGCATACTCATTGTATGCAACAATAGTTTTTTTATGCAGGATTGTGAGCTGGTTGAAACGATTGGTCCCCTATAGGCAAAATCTCAGCAAGTGCACATCAGGATTATAGAGTGATCTGGATAGATTGGGGGGGGGGCAGATAATGGGGGTCTAAAGTTCTGTATAGTACTTGAATCAGAAAGCACATACTGTACATGTGTATTAGAATAAGGGGTGTTGCTAAAAATCAACAGCAAATCAACTGCAACTTTGAATATTGCAATGATACGCATTTTCATTCAAGCATTGCATGCACATTTAACAAGACGCACATGAAACAATGATTTTGATTGGCACGTTCCGATCAACTGCAACTTGCAATCAATTGCAAATTTTGAGCAACACGCCCTCTGTACCAGAGTTTCATTTCTAGAACAAGTACATATCTGAGTCAATTGAAAGGTTATTAGCACAGTTTGACCTAAATGAATGACATCCTGCATGATGGAAAGGGGAAAATTTCTGATTCCTTGTCAATATAAAGTGTACATTGAGAAAATGCACAGGATACCTGTTGCCATAGTAACAAACAAGTAGAGTTATAAACAATCTCATTTATCATGTTTACACATCTCCTAGAGACCAGGGAATCCCCCCACTCAATTTGTGTGTGAACACTTGCAAAAATAACATGTATCTCGCTGTGAGACGCCAATCTCTTTGCAAAATGTCCTGGGTTTGTTACTTGAAAGCAGCCTCAAATCAATCCACCTACACTGCAGTATATTACAACTGTAGTATTCAACCAAGTACAGTACGTGTCCAAATCACCCATGGGATGTGTGAACACGTATTTATTGCATATGGAAAGAAGAAGATTTACGATTTTTAAAAAATGATTCACGGCATTTGAAATGGCTCTGTACATGAACACTGAAAGTATTATGCTTACATACCGGTACAAGAATGTACTGTATCTACAATGTGCTCCACATAAATCAAGCGTAAAGCCAACATACAGTTGTATGTATTTGTTGACTTTTCTGAAGAAAAGAAATCATGTGAAATCTTGTATAGTATGGAATGAATGGAGAGTTGTCAGACATGACATCATGAATAACGTAGGCACATTTGCCGGCGTGAAAGATCCCATTGGCGGCAATGAGGGATCATAAAAACTGATAACTTTAGAACAGGTTATCCAAGTTTGTTCAAATTTTCACATAATTAAAGCCTGGGTACATATAGATTCCCCTAAAGTGTATAACAAATGGCATTCAAACACTATGTGTTGTGTGAAACTGCCATAGCAACAATCACATACATGTCGACACAAGAGCTACAGAGTGATAGTGAACTACATGTAACATTCTGTATGCCAGAACGTTGGTCACAATTTGAGGGTGTGTCCATGCACCAGCCCAGTTCGAACCAATGACAGGGAACTCCATACTGAACATTTATTCAGGTTGAATGATTCGTTCCATGTGCCGTACATAATATGTGTTCTACACATGCCAAAATCAGGACAATTCAAGAACTATCAATGAGGAACTATGATCATAAAAATCAACATGGCACCCATCATATTTTATCAGATAAACATACTGTACACAGTTCTAAACAATACAAGGGACCTGTTTGACAAAGCTGTTCATATACATGTATGCTTGATTTTATGAAAGACTTGCGGTAAACTCTTGCTCAAGTGCGATTCAGCAACAGTCGTTCATAGAGCTGTACAGTATGTACATGTAGAGCTTTGAATTGCTTTGCAATATAATATACAATATAAATTCTTTTATAGCACTCATTACACAAATACATGGTTCCAGAGCGCTTTATTACAGTGTACATCAAAAGAAGGATACAGAAATGAAAGAAACTTAAATTGTTTCATGAAACACAACTCACGACACTTGAAAGTGAATACATTTTCTTCCCTATCGTTAAGGCCGTCAGGAGAAACAAGTTTTAGGTTAAATCATGGGCCGTTTTTTTTTCTCCATGAATATTAATCATCAATCATGTGGTTTTTAAGTGGTTTTTGTAAAAAGTTGTGATTGAGCTTGAGTACTAGGACTAACACATGAAAATGTACGGAAGTGAGAGTAAAGCCTCAGGCCTCTCTATTTGCATGGTACAGTCAGGTAAAACTGAAGCTTTTGGTCTATGAATTGAAATGATGTCTGTAAGCTGCAAGTCCATGGAAGTTTTCAGCCAGAGATTTGTGTTTCGATTCCTGCCCATGGCATACTTTCTTTCAGCGAGAAATGTATCCATATTGTGCTAGATACTCAACCCAGGTTATGTATAAAATGGGTATCACAACATGTGCAGAGATTCCTTGAATGCAGAGGTGTGCCATATAAGGTACATGTAGCTGTGCTATAGCCCAGAGACAACCCAACCCAGCGCTTACTGTAGGAACGCTTTGTACTAAGCACTATAGTAAGGTTGTTTAATTATCACTATTATACAAAATCAAAATACGAACAGATACTGTACAGTGCAAGTCAGAACTTTGCTCCCAATTATCACCATGTATGAAATCCAAGAAAACTATGGTCCAGAGATTACACTGTGATCCACTTACCCTATAATAGAACAGGTTAATATCTAATATTCTGATTTGCACTGAGGTCAACATGAAAGACATTGCAGGGCTTGTGAGAGTGACTTACAAGTTAGGGATTCCCCCTTCCAACTACACAGGGGAATGCAGGGTGTCAATCAAACACATTCAGTAAATAGTTTAGCCACTTGCTGGATTCCAGGGATCTAATTGCACCCCAGAAGCATGCATGCCTTGCATTTTACGGGAATTGAATTGTGTGTGAAACCTTCTGGAGTTCAGGTCAGGACAAACTACAGCTCTCAAGTTTACATCTCCCTGGTTTCATTGACATGATTTACATTTAGGGTTTAGGGTCATCTAGAAAAAAAATCCCTAATTCAAAATAATGTTCACCGTTGACAGGTAAATGTAGTCCTACATGCAGAGTATTATTTCTGCACCAATTTCAGTGACATTCCTAGAAATACAGAGAACATTTAAGGGTCAGATATAATGCTAAAATAATCTGGGTCATTAGGTCAGTTTACTGATAGATAGAAATTTACAGATGTGTACATGTATGAACGTTTCTTGCCGAAAACATCCATGGTTTCATGGTCTTTCTCAAACCGATTTATAATACAAGGAATCCAGTTTTAATATATTACTTGTTGCCATGTTGGGCAAACCTCCGGCAAGCTTCCGGGTTGTCAAGAACAACCTTTGTGTACATGTACAAAGAATACATAAAATTTGCATATCAGCGTATGGGCAAGAATATCAAGAATANCAGGGTAATAATAATGTAAAGCGCCTTGAGCACTCAGCAGAGTGGATACGTGCGCTATATAAATTGCATCTATTATTATTATTATTATTATTATATATTAAAAAAATGCCCTCCCCAAACCCAGTATCCCCCCTCTGAAAACAATACCTAATTGATCTGACATAATTGCCGGCATTACAAGCCTCACAGAGAATAGTGTGAGCCCTCATGTAAAAAAGTCTCAATTTCAAATTTTTCAAGGTTGACAGATACATGTACATGTAGGTAAATGTAGTCCTGCATGTACAGTATCATCCAATTTCAGCGTTTTTCCTAAAATACAGAGGACATCTAAGGGTCAGATATAATACTAAAATAATCTGTGTCAATAGGTCAATTTACAAATAGATTAAAATTTACAAAAAAAATGTTAATATACATCGTGGTCTATTTCTTAAACTGAGTAGTAACACTTGAACTACAATACAAGGAATCCAGTTTTAATACATTACTTGTTCCTATGTTGGGCAAACATCTGGCAAGCTTCCGGGTTGTCAAGAACAACCTTTGTGCACATGTACAAAGAATACATAAAATTTGCATATCAGCGTATGGGCAAGAATATCAAGAATGAAGAGTCCTGAACATTTCAATGCACGTCGTGTTTAGACAATTCCACGTGGTTAAAAACCTATGGAAAGATACTTTTATTTGGTGGCAAAAAGAATTGCAGATCTTGTACATATAATAAAGCCAATTTCAAACCATGGAAATGGAACTTCATATTATATGCAATACATGTACAAACACCCTGTATAAACACCCTGTATGTATACAGTATGCTACAACACACCTGTATGCATGCATGTGCATGTAGTTAACAAACATATGCATTGCTCAAGCTTTCCTGTTTTTATTTTCCTTCAAAATTCATTACACGTACATGGGATAAAAAAAGCATGTATTTTTTTAACTTGTATATTTTGCCGTATAATTTAAGCACATTAAAATAAATATACCCAACATGCGTTCGTACACTTATCATTGTATGCACTCCCTACTGACTGGCCTTAAAAAGTCTTGTAAAAAGGAAGTGAGTTGAAACCTATATTTTAGAGCCAAGCTCAAAGTTCAACAATTTCTCATTGTATTTGCCCTATACAGTAAATCAAAGACAGCAGAGAGAGATCTATACATGATCACTACACACTAGAATAACCAGTGTTTGTAAAGCACACAAACTAAATCTTTGGAAATGAACATTATCATTCTCAATGTCAGACCAACAATCAATGACGTTTTGGGGTTTCAATACCAAGCACTGGTTCTGTATGAATATACCTGTGAGTCAGAATGGACCTACCACAATCAGTACGTGATTGTGTGTGGAGTAATAAATACAATTGAATTGCAATTGTAATGAAACCAAATCTCATATCACACTGCAAAGTTACATGTTTCTTGGTAAAAGCAGAAGAACATAAATTGAGTGTAAATGTTACATGTACAGTAAACACATAAACAACTGTATTTAAGGTAAATATACAAAAACTTACACAGTCTTTAACATAATTTACCGTGTGTAATAATTAATATCCCGTCGCATAATTGGTGGCATTTCATTGAGTTCTTATAAATTTTCATAGAAATAAGGAAAACAAGACATAGGCCTACTATTTAAAATCTGTTTTCCCAACTGTTGCCAACATTTTGAGAAAGCCCCTATTCCTTTTCCCTCACTAAAACTTATATTTGTTAGTTTTCTGTTATGAGCAGGTGGTCTTTACATGAAAAGCAAGTCTAAGGGGGTGTTGCTCAAAATCAACTACAGATCAATTGCAACTTTACAAATTGTAACGCACATTTTCATTTGCGCACGATATGCGTATTTAACAAGACGCGCATGAAACAATGATTTTGATTGGCGCGCTCCGATCAACTGCAACTTGCGATCAATTGCAACTTTTGAGCAACACCCCCTTAGTACTACAGATACTTTATAGCAGTTCTTCCACATACATGTAGGCTACAGTATTACATGGTGAATGCTAACCATTTACACAGAATTATAGAACAAAAGAAACAAGCATGATGGTTGAAGTAAAACTGCAGGGAGGCCAAGGATTTAGCCCTGAAAAACTCCTTTATGCCACCCTGTGTACACAGAGATATAACCATGAACTTTAGAGCAATTGGTGTAAATTGTGTCAGCACAGTGTACATGAGTGTACATTACACTATGTGTACACTCTATCAATGTAGCAATGCAGAATCATTATAATTATTGTGTTATCTGATTCTCGGAAATATATTAGTTGACAATCTGATTCAATCTTGCTCACAAGGCCTCATACGGTATAAAATTTGAATGTGCAACAGACTGCAGGCAACCAAATTATTCTAATAATAACCAGCGTGATGTGCATTTTTCAGCTTGTCACTTCACGAAAGGGCATCCACCTTCACTTGCCCTTTCATGACCATGCACTTGCCCATTGTGAACTAGTACTCTAAATTTAGAACGGAAAGGGTGATGCAGAATCAGTGCAGTGAATCATTAAGTCATCAAGCGATATTCTGATTAAATCATTCAATTATATTCTGATCAATATCATTTTAGTTATCGCCAAATCAACTCCAATGGGAGTACATGCACATCACATGTTTTTGTACACTGTTCACTACAACAGAAAGCTGCCAATGCCCATACAACACTGTATAAACTTGAATGAAAGACTGTCCATACAAATAGGCTGATATTATTTTTTTAAATAATTGTCAAAAGAAAGTATTTGTAAAGAAAAGGTCTGTACATCATTTAGTGGATTAAAAGACAAAAATTGCAAAAGTAGACTTCCTATGTGTAGAAGATAGATAGAAGGAACTTTTGAAAATGACATTTCATGCTATTACAGTGGAACCTCGCTATAAAGAGGTCAGATATAGCGAGATGCCCGTTATAACAAGGTGACTTTATTGGTCCCAGTGCTTTAAAGTTCTGTTTTTTACCCTGATATAGTAAGGAACCTGATATAACAGGGTAATTTTCATGGTCCCAAGGACCTCGTTATAAAGAGGTTTCACTGTATTGATCGATTGTGATATTTTAGGTACTGTATGAGGGCTGCACCTACATGTAAATGTACATGATTAGGCAACCATACAACATTTTTATTGAGGGGGGGGGGTCTGATTTCTTTCAGAGATCAATGGAAATTTGGTGGCAAAAAGAATTGCAGATCTTGTGTTATCACGCCAATTTCACTGCATCGATCGGTTGTGATATTTTAGGTACTGTATAAGGGCTGCACCTACATGTACATGATTCCGCAACCAAACAACATTTTTTTTATTAGGGGGGGGGGGGCTGATTTCTTTCAGCGATCAATGGAAATGCATGGAAATTCAAACAAAACAAGGGCTTTGGACTCTACAATAAAGGATAACATGAAATGCATGAGAATCGAATGTGAAGTGTGTGATTTTGTACCGGTTAAATTCTGTGAAATGATTGAGACTTGTGTACATTTATACTGGTAGTACACATTGCATAACAGGTGTCTAGCAGGATACATGTACATGTATCAATTACATGAGCGTGTACAATCAATTTCAATTCAAGAAGACCACTTTCACACATTTTTATACAATATGACCAATTTATCCAAATGTTTTTTAAAAGATTGGTTGGTGTGATGGCCTTCACAGCAGAACCATTCCAGTATTTAACAGCAATATCATCATTCACGATATTTGTACAATTTTTTTAAAGAAAAACAATGGAGTTAAAAAAATCTACATTGAGATAGAAATGTACATGTAGTACTCGATGCATGTACCCCAACTGTTTGAGCACTTTTACTTGAAACAATCACAGAAATACTTGATTGACATAATGCCAACAGGGGGACTATAATGCAAGGAGTACGTCTGTGTACATGTGTAACTGCCTATCCGCATTACGTAACGCAATTGGACTGCATGTGATTTCATTTTTAAAAAAAGGCCTACAATGAACAGCACTTACTGTACGATTAGGGTCGGCCAAACACAGCCTGAAAAGCTAGTTTAAATATGGGCCCACTTTTGGTACTGCACTTGGTACCACATTTAGGCCAGCTTGCACCAAAATATAGGCTGGCCCAAAAGTTGATGTAAACTGGGTCAAAGTGCCTAGACCCTATTCTGAGTAACACGCACAATTNATGATTGAGACTTGTGTACATTTATACTGGTAGTACACATTGCATAACAGGTGTCTAGCAGGATATCAATTACAGTACATGTACATGTACATTACAATAAATTTCAATTCAAGAAGACCACTTTCACACATATTTTTATACAATATGACCAATTTATCCAAATGTTTTTTAAAAGATTGGTTGGTGTGATGGCCTGCACAGCAGAATATATGTCATCATCAGGGCGCTACAAACCCACTTGCCCGAATGCCCGGGGCAACAATATTGAGCCACTGGGCAAGTAAATTAGATTGTCACTTGCCCAAAAGGGCATAGAAATTGTGTTTAGGCCATTAATTTGAGAAGAAACTTGTGCTGTCGGGCAAGTGATGCAAAAAATTCTTGTAGCACCATGATCATTCCAGCATTTGACAGCAATAATGTTATTCATGATATTTGTACAAATGTTATAGAAAAACAATGAAGTTTTTAAAAATTCTATGTAGAGATAGAATTAGGCCAGCCTGAATTTAGTAATCAATACATGTACCCCGATTTTGTGCGTTTACTCTGCACAGAAACAATCACAGAAATACAATCTTGATTGCCAAGGGGGACTACAATGCAAGAATTCTGTGTTATAAGTAATGCCTACGGTGTACATGTATCCGCATTATGTAATGCAATTGGACTGCATGCGTTTTCATCGGGAAAAGGGCCAACAGTGGACAGCACTTACACTTGGGGTCGGCCAAACACAACCTGAAAAGCTAGTTTAAATGTGGGCCCACTTTTGGTACTGCAGTTGGTACCAAATTTAGGCCAGCTTGCACCAAAATATAGGCAGGCCCAAAAGTTGATGTAAACTGGGTCAAAGTGCCTAGACCCTATTCTGAGTAACACGCACAATTTGTCAGTGATTTTGTAGGAGAGACCAGACATCAAAGACACACAGCCTTCTGAAAATTAGAAAATGAGAAAGCATCTTTTGATCGATCCATGACTTTGAGTTTTTGATAGAGAGATGCCCCCAAAGTTCAGCTACAGAGCAAGAGCAAAATACACATTGTTTCTCGTGCATGTACATGTAGCTGAACTACAGTGGGGGATACCACTTGACAATGTACGAAATACAATGCAGCCTGTAGGTGCGTTCTCTCCAGAATTAGGCCTGAAACATGGAACATGGAATGAGCAAATATGTGATCTTATTCCAAACTGAATCTTTTTTTTTTTTTCATGACGAAAATGACAAATCATGCATAGTTTTTCTTGGTGTGCCATGTCACTTATTTTATAGCACCAATCGTTTTTTTTTTTAAATTTTGATGAAAAATCTTCTGGACATAGGCACCACTGGAGATGTGTACATTTAATAGGGCACTGGATACATTACATGCCCAGTGCTCAGAATCATGAAGAAATATACTACCAAACATTTGAGGTGACATTGTATCTCTCTGGGAGGGTAAAGAGCATACATCAATTTCATGACAGTCAAAAGTCAGTGACCCCATACATTCATACTCGTTTCTGATTTATACTCTTCTATAACAAGTTTTGAATAACTCTCTCTCACCCAAACATGGTATTATGACATTGTCCTCGTTATCCAAGGTCTGGGAAAGTCAAAATTTACCCCCCCCCCCTTTTTTTTACAAAGTGATAGAAAAGACATGAAACCATCATCAGTGTAGGAATCAATAAATTAACCTAAAATCCCCTCAAACAAGTGGTAAAAGACTGCTTGTATTATGCATGCCATATTGCAGATTTGTAAACATTTGTCATTCTTCTAGTTTTGCCATTAATAAAGTTTCAAAAACATGTATTGAAGGCAGTGACTGAAAGTGAGAATTTGATAGGGAGCTATTACCCTCAGGACTAGAGACTTTAATAAAAGAAAGTTTTAAGGTAACTAAATTGTGTCTTGATGTACATGTACATGTACATGTAGTACAATCCCCAAAAATAATTTAAGGGGAGCTTTAGGGGAGCAATTGCTCTCATCCATTATTAAAGATTCAGTCCATGCTATTAACGAGAGAAAGGATATCTAGGGCTCTAAAGGGCCAATTGCTTTTTAATTATCTGTTTACACTTTTCATTGGAGCGATTCCGAACAAAAAAGGTTCCCCTACACTTTGGTTTTGAGTATTTTAGGGGCAATTTGGACCATTATGAGGGATTGCTCTAACGGTGCATTTCCTATGCTGTTGTATACATTTTTCACTCAATATCATTTTTTTCTCTCCCTCTCCCTCTCTCTTTCTCTCCCACAACGTCCCTCCTATGGGAAGACATTTCCTCTCTCCTTCTCAAGATTGTTTCTCTTCTTCCTTTCTCTCATTTTAGATTTTGTTCTATCCCCCCCCCCCCCTCTAAATATCCTTATTCCTTTCCAGCCTTTCTTTTTCTTTATAGTTTTCTATGTACTACTGTATACAAGTTTTCTCTTGACAATGATGTTTTCCACTCCCTTTCTTCTTCCATCTTCATGCTTACCATATGTACACCAGTATCCAGCCCTTTTTAATGTACTGATTTAGCCGAAATTCTAAACTTTTAATTGATGTGCATAACTTGATGAAGAGTGCCGTATATTTGTAGAGCAATACATGGGGCAGGAGTAACCGACCCCGTGCCTCGTGATTTGAGACTCTATAGATAGGGACTTTGTTGAAGCGTGTGTAACGCTTATTAATGCGCGCGCATTGAACTTTAGTGCGCGTCAGGGCAAGGTACTGGTTCAAATACGGTAATGGAATTCATATCTCTCCATTCTTAGGAAACTTTACCTTCTTCTTTGTCTTAACTTCACAACTGTAACAAGCAGACTTGCAACAATGACGATTTCTCGAGGAACAGTTTTGATCTGAAAAATTCATTCCAATCAATGCCAATACAAGCAAGAATGAAAAAAAAAACAGTAAAAAGGTAGACCCTACATTCAAGGCCTTAATTGCTTTGCTGACTGACAGAACTACATACACAAGTCCACTTGAAACCAGAGTACCAACTAGTTTGTCATCAATTGGTGATGGAATCAAGCCTACATGTAATTCTAATGTAAGGCCGGCTTACTTTCTGCAATTCGGCTAATAAAACATTTTGCAACATGATGGTGGCAAACCAAGCACAACCCCGAGTTGGAGGGCAGGACTTCTCGGCCTAATTTACACTGCATTGTACCTCCATAAGATTGCACGTCAATGGAAAATAATGAAAGGGGATGGGCCTATTCCGGTTCTAAATACATACCCTTACATTGGCAGACCCGGAGAATAGCGACCAGATATGCGCAAGCCATGTAAAAATTGTCAACATCGGCGGCAGAAGTCAAAACCACACACATGTAACCATCCATAAAACAAGTCAAAAAGTGACTTCTCTTTACATTTTATAAACACAATAATGGTTTTAAATGCTATTTTCTTTCCCCTCCTTCCATATTTCATGAAATTTGTTGAAAATTCAATTGATTTTGGTGTTAAAAAGTGTAAACTTTACAAATGTTTGTTGGTCGAATCTGGTGCTAAAATCATCGCAGACGCACTACCGCACGCTTCCATAGGATTGTATGAAAAATTGAAACATCGCGCACAGCTGGTCGCTATTCTCCGGGTTTGCCCTTACATTATGGAGCATGACGGGATATATTTCTAGTTTACACCGGTGCGCCCATTGTTTACACTGCACGAAATCACGTTCATAACACAATGACTACCCATAACTCTCTAATATAAACGACCACAAGGCACGCATTGTACACGTCGTAGGCCTGCTTGTGGCCAAGTTGTGTCAGAATTCAAAGTAGAACCTCCTACAAGTAGTCCTAACTAGTAACTTGTCAGCTTGTTGGCTAATTTATAACTTATAAACTGATTGTCGTCCCTAAACTAAAAACTTTTGACGTTGAGTATATTCTGCTATCATTCTATCAACTCACCAACTGAAACTCTCTTCTCCTCTCGAATGCACTCTGAATGCCACTATCTTTCCACAGTTCTATGCAAGGTTGAACGTATTGGACAAAAACAGGCGGTTCAAGTTGGCCAGATTGAGTGTTAAAACTCATCACAAAGTCTGCATGTTTTTCATTGCTTGGATCACCCCATGGTATTCCTAGCTTGTCACGAGCATCTGCCAAAACTTTCATACCCTTGATGATATTTCCATAGATGATGGTACGGAACTCATTCACTTCGTGATCAGTAAATTGCTGTTCATGGATGATTTTCATCTGTTTCAGAAACGTGCTTTTCCCACTCTCGCCCGCTCCCAGGAGCAAAACCTTCACTTCTCTCCGAATGTAATTTTTATCCCTCTGAAGTTGTTTGTCGATGTCTTTGCTGTGATTCAAGGCTTCTTTGTCCGTGGGGGAAAGACAGCAGGACAATAATGTGCCTGCCATCTTGATAATCAGTTGATAATCGTGGCAAGTTCTTCCAAAGAAACTTTGTATTTTGTCGATGTCGTGAATACTCTCCCGATGAAACAGCTAAACAGCGAACGCACCACGCATGCACGGGACACTTCAGCGCGATTTTGACCCGTCGTTCGTGGACCAACTTTACGTGTATTTCACATAGGACTGCAGCAGCTCATACCACACCCATGACGTCACGAACCGGAAGTAAAACTGTGTGATTCCCCTACATTTTCACAAGATGAAATTTTCACAATTTCCAACTTATGGCTTGTAATTTTGCTCGGGATGGACTCAAAGTCTGTTTATGCAAATATGCCTTCTTCATATTCACCCCATATGCCAAATAAAGGAAGAATCGGGATCGATTTGCATCTAGAGGGGCACTGCACATGGGAATTTTTCAGATGCCCATGCCCGCTATAGAATTTTAATTTTGGGGATTTGATTGGTTCTTTGACCCCCCCCCCCCCTCCGACCACTGGCTTCAAGGGTTATGAGGGTATTCCTTAACATATATCAGGCGCATATATAGCAAGGATTGCACTTAAATC
>BQKZ01000939.1:99149-111119 GCA_036244855.1 Temnopleurus reevesii
ATCAATCCATTCACCAACTCACACAACAAATTAACATATTCAAATCAACAATTTATCAAAATACAGTTAATCAATTCCAAATTTTGTTCCTTTTCTTTTCTGAACTTGGTGCCATAAATAATATCAGTAAGCTGTAAAAATATTGTGTAGAAACAAGTAAGATGTGACTATTTTGTGTTCTTTTCAGTGATTTTAACTTGAATTTCTTTCCCATAGTTTTCTCTATCTTTTCATTGACCTTTCATTTTGAGTTATGCAAACAAAAATGTTTCTCACCTTGAACTTGGGATAATCCTCTACCAGCTGGAGTACATTTTCCTTTGGTTCATAAAGCTTTCCATCGACCAGGAGGGGCATGATGAGAGTGGTGAAAAAGACCCCCAAGTCTGGGTATTTTCCCTGAACACTCAAGGACACCTGCAGTAAAGAGTGGTATTGAACGGGTGCAAATATGATACTGCAAGGTCATAAAAACACATAAATCTTGGGACAAGAGAGAAAAAACAAACATGTAGATAAAGTAATTTGCTTATAGAAGACACATACAGGTAGGAATCTTTGATGCTTGTGGCGGGTTTGATTTATATAATCGCAGCAATATCAGTTGAATGATATTCACTTATAATCTTTTTCTTGATTAGCTTTTGTTCTTCCCCACTTCTCCTTTTTCGTTGTTGTCTTTCCACATTTCCTCCTCTTCTTCATTTCCATTTTACCTTGTCCTTTTCCATTTTCCGTAATGTCTTGACCATCTCATTTTATATTTCCTCCAACTTCTTTTTGACTTTTCCATTCTTCTACCTCTTCCTCTTCCTCCTCTCCCTCTGCCCTCCTATTTTTCCCTCTCTTCTCCCCCTTCTCATCTCCTCTCTATCCTCCCCTCCACCTTATTCTTCCATCTTCCTCCAGCTAAGTCTTCTACTTCCTCCTCCCCTCCTCTTCTCTTCAGTCTTCTCTTTCCACCTCAACCTCCCCTCTCATTCTCTTCCCTTCTCATCATCTATTCTCCTTTATTCCTCCTCCTCATCCGTTCTCCTTCCTCTCAACTCCCTCCCTCTCCTTCCTAATCTCCTCCCTCCTCCTCCGACACGAGATTGAGAGACAAGAAAGAGAGAAAAAAAACAAATGAAGAATCAATTTACAATGAATAAAGAACAGACTCACAACACAGAGCAAGAATTGAATTTGCTTTGCTTTTTTTATAGGATAATGCAGATATACTTTTCATTTAAGGTCACCCCAATTCATCACTTTGACCTACTGTCTTTTATTCTCCCCCACTTTGTCGATTTCATATTTGTTCTCTGCCTACGATTTTTAAGGCCAAGGCCAACACTTACTTTCACGAATGGGACTACCCTACATCATTAACATTCACACGCTCAGCTCAGGTCAGAGGCGAGGTGGGGCTGCCCAGCACTTGTATGAATAATATATCACACTGCACCATCCCAGAACAATAACTTGAACAATCATGATAATATAGACGGAGTAGCCATATGGACATCTAAGATTGACAAAGCTATTCATAAAACCGTTTAAAAACATACCAATTTCCTTGAGAAAAAAACCCTTTTCCTATGGTTTCGGTGTATGGAGTGCCAACTGTGTGCGCTCTATGTATCTTTCATGCGGGATCAGAGGGCGGCAGAAAGTGGGGAGGGGCCAGAATACTACACACAGTTCTGTACAGTTCTGTGGGAGAGGCACACTTGCCAATTACCTCTATACCCCAAATAATGGTGTTTTACATGCAAGAAAAACCTGTTTTTGCCCACACATTTTCAAAAATTCTCCACACCATAGCAGGGGAGGGAGGAATAGCCCCTTTAATCCAAACCGATCCCCTCGCTCGCTTTGCTCACTCACACACTACCTCCAACCCCCTTTCCTCTTTATATAAAAAAAAAGCTAGATCCGCCCCTATTAAGATTCCTGTTAAGATGTATGGTTCAATCATTTGGGAAAAATTAGGTCCATTTGTGAAGTTGTTACAGAGCCTTCATTGATTTGGTTCCACTGAATATGATCAATCAATCTATTTGGTGATTAACCTGTCAATCAACGAATATCAGTATATTATTCATTCATCAGTAAATCTTTCAATTATTAAATCAATCAAAATATTCTTTAACTGTTACTAACTCTCCAAATCGATTCTTTAACTAACCATTCAATTACAAGCAGGGGCCAATTGCACGAAATAGTCTTAGCTAGCCTCTTCATGCTAAGTCCTTGTGCCACCCTCTTAACATAGTCGTATAAACTCTAATGTCTATGTTACGAGGTTGGCACAAGAAGTCAAAACATCTTAGCAGGAAGAGGATAGCTAAGACCATTTCGAGCAATCAGCCCCTGGTCACTTAATCAATCAATCATTCACTCACTCACTTATTCAAGCAATCAATCAATTCTTCAACCTATCTATTCTCTAAATAAGCACCCAATCGTTCAATCAATCCATCAACCAGTCCATTCTTCAACTAAGCACCAAAACAGCAATCAATCAATCAATCAATTACTCAATCAATCAATCAATCAATCAATCAATCAATCAATCAATCAATCAATCAATCAATCAATCACCAAATCAATTTTGCCACATCTGCCAACATTCTGGAATATTTGTAGGTAAAAATGTGACTAGACGAATAGCTGAACCAAATGTTCTTCCAGTTCCATGAGAGAAAACCTAACAGTTTTTTGTCATGATTGTCATTTATTTGCAAGATCAATCATGGATTCAAATAATAATGCACCTCTTCAAATATTTCAGATGGTTGGCAGCTCTCTTAAATCGGTTTCACAATTTCCATGCAGAAATACAGGGAGAAAATAAAGATGAGCACAGTGTTTTCAATTTCTAGTTTCAAAACCTCAAAAGGTTTTACATTATTTATTTACTATATTATAGCTAAATTTCACTCTGCAGTCCTTGGTAAAGAGGCATAACTACATAAATTTGAACCAACCATTTTAATGAGTTAACCCATCTCTGAATGAAAATGGACATTCATAAAAACAGGGATTTTGGTTGGCTAAACATTTGTGTAATTATAACTCACTGCATCAGACAGAGGTTACAGAGAAGAGCCATTACATGACCAAATAATATATTCATAATACAAAGTAATATTTTACAGTGATTAATTTTTGATTTGCTTCTGTTGACACCAGTCACACACACACTTAAACTTGCTTGCTTCTATCAACTCTGGTTGACAATTTGAGCACAAACTACTCCATACTACAAAAAAAGATTTGCGGTATATTGTTACACAATGTAGTATGTTAAAAGTTAATATTTTACCAGATATATCAATATGAAATGAATTATTTGAAAATGTATTGTATATATTTTGTTTATGACAAATCACACACATTGTTATTAAAACTAATGAAACAACAAAAGCTCACATGTCGTACGTACCCATCCCAAAGAATTCTGGCAAGCAGGAATTTCAGGACATATTTTCTCAAAAGACCATAAGTTGTAAGGTAATTAGAATATTAATAAGCGAAGTTGAGAGAAGTACAGTAAATATCAACCTGTTGAACAAAAATGTGATTTCAATATTACACACATTTTCAAAGAATATAGCACAAACAACCATTGGCTTCCTATTGAACAAGCAAACCAAATAGGTAACATGTATCCTCTGGAAAAAGCGCTATAGAAATTCAATTATTATTATTATTTATTTGCCTACACAATGAAAACGGCAATTCCATCTAGATTTCTCCATTAAGTCTGCTTCTGGATCATCTTAGATTCAATTTCTAGATAAGATATTAATCCAGAATGCAATATGGTGAACCTAACTTCCAAATAATATGTATGAAAATGTCTTGAAACACACATAGATAAAACCATACTCAACTGGTTACAAAGTTATCAAAAAATCATAAAGTGTAGAAAAACAACTTATAAATATAAATCATACAATTTAATGGATGATTAAAGCTTTGAGTAATCAATTTCTTACACCATGTGAATTTTAAAATTCAAGTTGTTGTTGTTAAATTTAGGTTTAAAGGCGTTTCTCATTAAATTCTGAATATTTATTCAAGTGGCGAAATCATTTCATAAGGAAAATAAATACTGAACAGATAAAATAGTTAGAAGAAATGCTTCATAAATATCCAGCACCTTTGCAGACAGTAGCTTACATTAACTTAAAAGTGAAGTCCTTTCATATGTATATTATAATATTTCAGGTTTGACAATAAATAAACCTATATAGAAGCAAGAATACATTTCAAGACGTTCTGGTATAACTTGAATTGAATTTGCTGTCATTTATGGATTTAAATGTAACTCCAATGAAAATGAAGGTCAGTTGATGAAGGACAACCAATCATTTCAAAGGCCTCACTATGTCATGTCTTTTTCAAATATTTCAAGATGCATAATTATCTAACACATTACATATAACTACTAAAAACTATTTATTTCCGAACATAGTACTTCAAAATAGTCACTTTAGGGAAGATATCAAACTGTATCGATGGTTGTGGCATTTATGTTCATGTATTAACAATTCCAGAGTAAATTGATTTTTCTGGCACCTGTCATTTAATTTTCATGAAAATGGCCCTCTTGCAAAAAAAAAAAAGTTTGTACTTGGATGCAGCCAAGAAAATTATACAAAAGTCCTAAATACAAGTTCTTGACTGGTCAAATAATTTACTTTGTGCTATTCTTGGAATGCTCTATAAAATCCAGTCTGCTCTGACATGAACTACATAATTATACTCATCAATGAAGAGGTTTTTTTGCTAACAAATACATAGCTAATCCACACAGAATACTCAATGAGTGGTTAATAGCCCTGTTAATTACCTTAACACTTAATATTCTTTATACCAAAGGACTCAAATTATCATAGGTCTACAAACAACCTCAATCTACTACATGTATATTGAAGATAAAGATACTATCCTACACATATTTCCATGGCAAAAGAACAGAGAGTTATCTTTTTTGTTATCAGCCATTCCTTGCAAGTGTCAAGTCAGAAAAGTTGAAATATAAGAGAAATATATACTAGTAATCTGTTCATATTAATCATGCTACCTTGAACCAAACTCAGCAAGAGAATGATTCTTTTTTAATGAATAGTTAATTTGATTTCCTATATCATTTGCATCACTTACATAAAATTTACATGGAAATTGGCAGATAAACCAAGATTTTTTTTGTGACAAAAAAAGATAAGACTGATACTCACTAACACTATTACCGTTAGCTCTAGATCATATGAAAACAGACCTATCAATCAGCCCTGTGTTACAGCACAAACATTCTATATTCGTACATTGCACAAAAGGGGTATTATAATATGAGAATACATTTACCATGAACTGATATTTCAGACAAAACAGTACCCCTCGTTTAATGAACAATGGTAAGTACTGTGGATCATTTCATTGTTCAAGAATCTGTCCCATTGAAGACAATTTGATCGTAAGCTGTATTCATCAGGCAGTTTTCCTGATATACTTTTTACTAACCTTTTTTTGTCCAACTATATGATATACCTGTCCGAATCGAGATTGTACAATAAAAACAAAATAAATCGTGACATGATTATTTCATGAGGAGTATTCTATTTTACCTGGTCAAATCTTTTGCAGATCTCATAGCTAAAAGGAAACTACACCTGAGACGTGTTTCATCAAGTTATGAAAGACTTTATGAGGCTGCCACAAATGAGGTTGGCTTTTCCACTCTCACAAATTTACCCGCAACTGGTATCAGTTCTTGTGTTGAATGATCAAGAATCTTATGCATAATAGACTTGTTAATGTATTCCATTCTTTCTCAAAGTCATACATAACTTTAAGAATGACTTGGTAAAACACCGCCCTGGATATGGTATAAGACATGTGAGGACACCAAACTAATTGAGCATTTGCTTTCATGGACATTGACTACAATAAAATTCAAACGGTAAAAATTCTTGTAGATTGTGAAACTTTTTGATTTCACAGTACTTGCAAACTATCCGGTCGCAAAGAAATGGCATACAATCATCTGGGCTCATGAAATAGACAGGAANGCAAAATTTTTCCACCGCGAGACTCGCTGACTTTTTTCTTTCAAGTCTTGCACAACTTTTTTAACTGTTTTCGTGAAAGTCAGGCAAATAGTTATGTCGCCTCAAGTAGTGTCATGAAGAATGGTATAAAGAATATTCACAAAAATGAACATTCTAGGAGCACTATTCAGTGAAATAAGGCAGAAAGTGTGATTTCATGCATAAATTTGCATATTTAATCATTTAGAAATAAAAATTGTGAATTTTCAAAAAATCTAACTATACAGTGTTGTAGTTTACACCTTGATCTATGCGTGTGCAAAATTTCGCGGCGATCACGCGATCCAAGGCTGAGATCTCAAGGGGGGGTATAAACTTTGGGGTATAAACTTGGTCTAAAAAAGCCCAGTTAAAATAGGGTTAATGCATTCAAGTCTATCTCAAAATCGTACATAACTTTAAGAATGACTTGGTAAAACACGGCCCTGGTTATGGTATAAGACATGTGAGGACATCAAACTAATTGAGCATTTAATTTCATGGACATTGACTCGAATAAAATTCATATGGTAAAAATTCTTGTGGATTGTGAAACTTTTTGATTTCACAGTACTTGCAAACTATTCGGTTGCAAAGAAATGTCATACAATCCTATGGGCTCATGAAATAGACAGGAAGCACTTGATTAATACATGTAGGTTATCACATACAAAAATACAGCATATTTGTGTACATCAAGGTTATTGAATAAAATCATGATCAACATGACAAAATTTCATGGCTATTACAGGTCTTATACATCAGCCCACACTAAACACCAATATTTACAAACATTGTTATTGCATACAAATAAATAGACTTTGAATATAAAAATGAAATCTAATCTTTGCAAATAGTTGCAAAAACATTATGCACATGTGCATTATTTGCAGTTAGCACTTACATATATTTTAAGGTACTAAAGTGTGTAGTTCCATGTTAATTTCATGAACTTAATGTGTACACTGACATAACCTGAATTTTGAAATATTTATTTCATATTAATTGAAAATTCATATTCAAGCTGATAGGCTTGTTAGACAAACATGCAACAGCATCCTACGGTCGATGTACTTCTGCTCTTGCGTTGTAAAATTCCACTGCCTTGGGCTGTCAAAATTTCTCAAGCTTGCCTCTCTCTTGGGGAGTTCACAGATCTTTTCTGCCAGAATGACACAGAATCATGGGGTGAATTCTAAAAGCATTCCATGATAGTACCGTGTCAAAATGATAGAAACATTTAGGGGGTGTGGCTGAAAATCAATTGCAAATCAACTGCAACTTTGCAAATTGTAACGCACATCTTAATTCGCGCGTGGTGTGCGCATTTAACAAGACACGCATGAAACAATGATTTTGATTGGCAGGTTCCGATCAACTGCAACTTGCGATCAATTGCAACTTTTGAGTAACACCCCCTAAATCTATGAGAATTCTTGGGGGCAATTTCACACATCAAAAAGCATCTTTCTAAAACCATAGAGAGTTACTGTCCTTCCTAACAACAAGTAAGGGGCCGGGTAGGGAAAAGACAAAATTTTTAAAAAAGCTTTATTCAATACTGTTGAGAAACAGTGAAAAATGTTCTTCATATTTTTACACAAGCACAAAGTTTAACCCTGATCTCCCTTTAAACAAAAAAGTGTTTATATTTAGTGATCCATCATACTGCTGACAAATAGTAAACAAAGAATACATAAAATACAGACCAAGAGCAAATGAGCACATCTTATGAAAATAATGATGGTGTGTCATTTTCATACAGGGTACTTCCATTTGTTCAAATAACATGTTTTGTATGCAGCGCTAATCAGCCAGCGCTTGGATTCTGAGGTTTCCTTGTCACCATCTGTTCCTGGGTCGCTCTCTGCCCATACTCCTCCCATGATCCATCGAAAACGGCCACATCCTTCTTGCCCGCCTGGTGCGCGGCCAGTGCTAGGATGCAGGCAGTGACCCCTGACCCGCATGTTGCCGTGACCGGTCCTGAGAGGTCAACGCCTCGGTCGCCAAAGACGTTGACGAGTTCTTCCGGGGTCTTCATGAGGCGCGGTCTCTCGGAGTCCTCGTCGTTGAGGAGGGTTTGGAAGTGAACATTGGCTGCACCAGGCATGTGGCCAGCTGCAATATCTGCGAAATTAAAATTGGAGAAATGGATGCATAAAAATAAAAGATTAATTTAAAAAAATATCAGAAAAAAGACAGACCATATAGGATGTACAGTGTAAGTTAGAATTCTTTGCTTAACTGTTATTTCTATAGAACTCAGGTCAATGGGATCGGAGTTGGATCATTGGGCTAATATATGTTTTATTCTGAGCTACTATACAGATAACAAGCGGCTAGGAATTCTGACTTGCACTCTGCCTTATGATCTGTAATAAGAGACTTCAAATTAAAATTATATACCCAAGAGAGAAGAAATAATGAATTTCATGTTTGAATTTAACATGGCCCCAAATCTTTCTTTCCATGTAGAAAATATCATTGCTTATTGCACAATAGAAATAACTTCTTCTTTGATAAAAAAAAAGAAATGTTGTGAAATAACTCATAGCTAGGAAATGTTTCATCTTCATATCTCCTGAGAAAATTTACAGTGATAAAATAAATTATCTACAAGGACAAAATCAAGAGAGACAGAGAGAAATGAAAGAAGTAATTATAGGATAATTTTAAAGAATAACCCTATATACCTTCTCTTGGCTCCCCCTCCATGCCGCGGAATCTAGCCTTAGATCTGGCATCCATGACTTGAAACTTATGCGTGTCCAAATTGCCTGTCATATCACCAAACCTCTTCAGTAGATCGGGTTGGAGCTCAGCTTTAAACTCCTTTCTCTCCACATCACTAGGTCCCGTGCTCCCACACACAGGGAATCCAGCCTTCTCCCATGTTGGTAGGCCCCCATCGAGAACGGAGACAGCATTGTGCCCAAACACTCTGAACATCCACCAGACCCGAGCTGCTGAGAAGATGCCATAGTGCGGATGGTTATCATAGACCACAACATGAGTATCGTTGCAGATCCCGCGTTTACCGACGTATTCCGCGAAAATATCAGGTGTGGGGAGGGTGTGCGAGAACTTAGAGTGCGGGAGAGTGCAGTCATCGATGTTGAAGTGCTCTGCTCCAGGGATGTGCTTCTTGTTGAATTCTACCTTGGGGTCGATCCCACTACTGGGCATGTACCAGCTGCCATCGAGGACCCGGAGGTATTGGGCTTGAGGCGACAGGATCCGGGCAAGCCAGTCGCAGCTAACAAGAGCACTCACTCTCTGCATCTTCTACTCCAAGCTCCTTTCTGTAACGAGATGGAAAGTAAAAAAAAATTATAAAAATGTGCACAAATCTAAAATTGTCTCCTTTTTGACATAAGTGTAAAAGTGTAGATTTATATAGCAAAATGGCCTTGTGCCTGGAGTATCCAATGACTTTTTTTCGAACAATTCAACTCAAAGTCTGCCTAAAGTCTGCCTAAATTTAAAATAAAAAAATAAAAAAAATAATTCAGCCATATTAAATGGATAGTAGAGAAAGTTTGAAGCAAACCAGAATATTAAAGCCTACCGCCCAGCTGGCGTGCCTTGCCATGTTAGAATTGCAGAAAGACGCGCAAAAATGTATGCCACGGTACATTTTCAAAAGTGACTTTAGTTTTAAGTACATTTTAAGCAAATATTTCGAGAAAGTCATGATACCCTAAAAAGGATTTTGATCTTAAACATGATAACCTTGTACCTAGCATAGCTGCCCGACCCAAAGCAAAGGCTTCTTGGTTGAATCTGGTGCAAAAATCATCACTGACGAAATTGCCACACTGTTCCATTGGTTTGTGCACAAATGAATAGCAGGTGCGTTGCCTTAAAGTTAAATAAACTCCGGCTTTACTAAGTTTGGATCCCGTTGGTGCCAAATTAATTTGAGCATTAATAATAAGTTAGGCCACAGGAAATGCCCTAACTTAGTATAAACTTCACATGTATCTGAGGTAAATATATAATTTTTCCTACAATAACCCAAAATAAACTTATCTGACATCATTACTAGCTAAGGAGATTCGGTATCAATACAAGAAGCCTACTCCCCCTCCCCCCCCCCCCCAATTGGTTAGGCTCCCTGTGTGGCCTTACTGTGAGTTTCTTGAAAGTTGTTTTTACTTATCATGACTATATTGTATTGAACTTTATTTCCCATCATTATAAAGTAAAAAGACATAAAATATAAGACAAAATAAATCAGATATAAATGAATAATTACATGTGTAAAGAAATTGCGTAAAAAGATTGGCTGGATGTCTCTGTTCTTCCTAGCAGTCCAGGGCCCCGTAACATAAAGGTTTGCGATTAATTGCTAATCTAATAGCGATTGATATCAATCGCAAGTCTATGGCAAATCATGTACTAAAGTTTGCAATTGATCGCAAAATCAAATAGCGATTAATCGCAAACCTTTATGTTACGGGGCCCTGATGGATATTAATAAGTATGATGGATTTAAATCACATGACAAGCTGAAGAATGAAACACATGACCAGCCATCAACTCAAAGACAATCAAACCACAAGTTCTAGGCTACTTAATAATACTTTTTTTTTAAACAAACATTGAATTTCTTAAAGTTAAATCTGTCAAAAACTAAACACCACTATACTGTGTCATAGATTGTTTAGGGGAGTCGTTCTGTGTATTCTAACAACTCGCAAATCATAATAATTTGGGGTCTCAGATATCAAAGTCACATAGCAATACCGAACTCGTATCAATTTGTTTAGTCAGACTCATAAGCTCATTGACATTGGCATTGGCACACAGAGTGAATTCAAATCAAGAGTAGGCCTACTACTTCAGCCATCATATTCCTTAATAATTTATCCATATTAGACATTAAACTGAAGTCATTCTGTTCCCAATTGAAAATTCCCAACATTTCTAAGATTTTGTATAATTACCTCTGTATAGGATCCCTGAAATAAGAATAAATCGACAAAATAAAATCGTGGCGAACCACCGTGACCGTCCAAAACTTGTAATATCCACGGAATAAACACAATATTGGATTATGGAACGCTACTAAAGAAATATCGATGTTTTGTTGCGTCATGAAAAAGACGACACACGAGAGTTGACAAGCGGATCCTAGATATACACTGTTCCTTATCACAATTGAGAAGAAGTATTTTCACTCATATACAATTCAAAGTGGCATGAGTATATGCACGATTTGTTTTTACATGATATTAGTATGATAGATGGATGGTTGGATGGATGGATAGATGGTTGGATGGATGGTCAGATAGCTAGCTAGCTAGCTAGCTAGATAGATAGATGGATATATATATATATATATATATATATATATATATATAGATTTGATTTCATAAAGCATTTATTAGAACAAGTGCCAGTTTACATGCATAACCAGGCCCATGGCCCCTTTCCGGGCACATGACAGGTATAACAACGATATAAACAAAATATACTGTACAATACAACATAGTAATCATAACATTCAAGAACAAAACATAGTAAGGTACAAAATATGTATAAATAGTAGAGTTTCTGAGTGAATTGCAGAATGATTTTAACATAATAATTGGCTGCTTTGGGGTTTAATGGATGGTTTCAGTTTATAAAAGATTTTAATTTCAGTGTCATTTGATGAACATAGGGTTGGTTATTTAAAGAAGAGACGGTTATTAGAGATTAAGATATTGCACTTCTCCCCAGAGTCGTTCTTTTCTGACATAGAATATCACAAAGGATGAGATTATTGCGTACTTTGAAATCTTTTGGTAGAAGGCGTTTGGGCTAATGGTGGCTTTGGTTTCTCTTAGGAATTGTTTTAGTTGATGTTTGTTGTTTTTTGTTAGTTGCCCTCTTGAACCTA
>BQKZ01000940.1:16349-51242 GCA_036244855.1 Temnopleurus reevesii
CATCTAGATGTGTATAAGAGACAGGGGGGGGGGTTGTGAGGGTATGGTTGAGATAAATTGTAAATGTGATAGAGGGGCACAGAAAGGAGGGGGTCATAAGCACTTGCTCTATGTCCTTTATAGAATAGAGTTACACCAATTATCAAATTGCAATATTTATGCGTGGTGACGACGATGCAAAGAGGTTGTGACGATGTCATACTTAGTGGAGCATTGGCAGAATGGTTTCGTTACATAAAACTCTTTGGTGGCATATTATTTCCCGCAATCAATCACACCAGAGCATTAACGATATCATTGTGTTCCATTCGCCATACTTTATATAGTAAAGAAATGAACATCGCATTCCAGATGAGAGAGAGAGAGAGAGAGAGAGAGAGAGAGAGAGTAAAAAGGTAAAAGGAAGGTGTGGAAGTGATGAAGAATTAAACAGCTATCCCGAAGGTACAATTATACCACAAATTATAAAGTACCAAATAGATCAGAAGAGAAATTGTTATGTCGATGTCATAATCAATGTCATCAGAACGGTTTCCTTACATGAATTAGCTGTGGATGACACGCTATTATTCCCAAACAATAGCTTACCATCCTAGAACTTTAATGAGGATGTTCGAGCACTGCCTGCCATGATTATATTATAATGGCAACAATAAGCAATTGAGGAAATTAAACCTTCAGATCCACCCCAACTATATTTCAAGTAGAGGCACCAATTATTACATACAAAAGAAGGAGGAGATGAGGAAATTGTGAAATTTAATGTATTGCATATTCATGTTATCTCCTGAATATATACAATATTGTGAATCAGAATAGTGATGGAGAGATGGAGAGAAAGATAGAGAGAGAAGGGGAGAGAGGGAGAGAGAAGAGAAAGAGAGAGAATAGGAGAGAGCAGCAATACAACCATTTATCACATTCATTGAAACTTTATATTTCTGTGGAGGTAGAATCCTGTTAATTTATTTTTTACCTTCATAGAATGTACATAATAAGAGATCCTCTGCAAAGGCGCCATGAGGTAGGTGATGGGATCTATCTTGCCTTTTCCGTTCTCTACAAGCTGGTTCTGTAAATACACATAACAATACACATGAATGAAGACAGTAAAATTTTCAAGTCTCCACTGTTCTCTTACTGAGAAATTTGACAAAAGAAGAACATTATTTTATTCGTGGTAAACGTATGACTATATCTTAAGTAACGTAATATGGGACCATAACTTCTAAAATCACAAGAAATATTTTTTATCTATTTGATTTAATACTTATATTTGGTTCATTTTATCTGAAATTTTACCATATTTTAGTTTGAAAAAAAAATATGGAGGATGGAAATCATAAGGAAATATTTTCCGAAAAGATAATACTTTTGATACCGCATCTCTATCATAAACTCTTTGGAAAAAAATTACTCTTTCACGGGACATTCCTTTATTAATGTTTAGAACATAGAAATCAATCATCACTAGGCGATTCGAGCATTCTCTTATGTAGATACATCTGAATTCTCAAAAATATTTGTAAACAATCTTTACAGGCTGTTTCAAATAGGAACCACCCAAAATGTACGACTTTGTTAGCATAAATAGAGGGTAAATTCTTTGAAAAACATCCTAAAAAATTATGTGAATTTTCAGTAGAATAACAAACCTCAATGAACTGATAAAAGTTCTTTGATGTTCCAAGATGGTGCGCTAACGTTGAAAGTCCGTCTGCAAAGCTTTTCACATACGAGGTGTACAGCTTGAAAAGGCTTGACTGAAAGTAAAATAGATACATGTACATGAATAAAATATGTGAGCTTGTCCATGCAACTTATTACATTTTATCATTATTTTATAGATATCAGCAAAGTTAGGGATGAACCCTTTTTAAAATAACAACGGTGAAAGATAAACTACAGAAAACCATAACCGATTCTGACTACAATCTTAGAACGTTGGTTAAAAGTTTACCAAGCACTAGTAGACTTTCCACATATCTGATGATTAAAATGTGCCTAACTTATTGTCTAATCTTGCTCAAGTTAATAACCTGTGGTTAAAATATGTCCAATTTACAGTGGAATTTGCTCATATGTTGTAAAATATAACCAATATTAATGTGGATAGCCCAGTGTTGTTTATAATTTATACTCCTTTAAAACAAGCATGACTTTAGGAAAAGAAATACGTTCTAAAATTGGTCAAACAATTTTTATAAAAAATATTTCTGAGTGTATTTCATAAGGAATTTCTGTCTAAATTGCTCAGTCATTGGTATGTTTTTCGACATATTTTATTTGGAACATTAAGTTTGGAAAGATGATCTACACATCTTTAGAAATTGACCGATTCAACTTTATTCCAGTTGTATACTTATTTCAAATGATTTCGAGGAGTATACCCCCCGAAAAGAATTTCATATATGATTTACATGATGCATCATGGTTGCTAGGGACGCTAGGTAACAACGATCTCTATCAACTTACCCCATCACCGCCTGATAGTCTGGCTAACACATCACCCATGATGCCTTTCCACTTCCAATCACTCAGTCTTGTTTCCAGAGCCTCCAAGAATGCAGAGTGCTCGTTGTACAGCTCTCCAAAGCATGGCGGAAACATCACACTGGAAATGTGATGTATGAAAAACAAATATAGATCATGTTACATTAACATTTACCCTCATTGTTGTATGCCTCTTGTTCTCAAGCACCATTATATTAAAACGTATTTTATGCCAAAATCAGTGGCGTTTGAATACCCTCGCCATGCAAAACTTTGGATTGTAAACTTTGATATTAGATAGAAGATTAAACTTACTATCCCACACAGAGGAAAACTCTATCGCCACCACTGGCAAATATCGGACAAAGAAAAGTTGAGTCATATACTTTGGGCAAAAAGTATGACATCGTGTAATCCCTTGAATGCTAATACAATAATTCAATAAGATGAATTGTTGAAATACGATCAATTTGGGGTTGGGATCTTCAAAATGAAGGTAAATCAAATCAATGTGCATTTAGATGTAACTTATACAAATATGTTTTCCTATTCCGTTTTGTTACTTTGTATTTATCCAAGTTGACGATGTATAAGAATTTATATCACATATGGTGTTTTTTTTTTTCATTTTCAGAATAAACTTTATTGAAATTGAATCTATTATCAATACACACAAAGTAATAATAGCGGGAGATGATGGACGAAGCAAAGGTTTGAGGAGAGACAAAATGAGAGAGTGACAGAAAGAAAAATAATGTTGGACTGCGAAGGATAGAATATATATCAAAAGAAGGGATGAAGAGGGAGAGAGAAAGAGAGAGAGAGAGAGAGAGAGAGAGAGAGAGAGAGAGGGTGGAAAAAAGAGGAGGAAAATAAGAGATGAATAAAAGAAAATATACTCACTTGATATCATTGAGAGGGACAATGGATTCGATGACGAGAGGCTGGATGATGCATTCTTGAATGAAGCGAAGATTAGCAACGTAAGTCCTCTCTGATGACAGCAGCAGCTCCACTATGCGGCGACGCTTACCTGTTTCACAAGTGCAAAATAAATTGTTTGAAAACTAAAGTATAAAAGGAGAAAACGTTTATGACTAAACACATGTATAAATATTAACATATTTCCGTTATAAATGCTGTAAATTATTATTATTATTAATCATGTATAGATTTATTTATGTGAAGCATACAAATGAAAATAAATAAATAATTTGGTAATAAAAAAAGTTCAAAGTGAATTAAGACAATTCTGGAATAAAAGGGCGGCAAAGTTGCAAATCTTTCCAGTAAAAGTACCAAAAGCACCTAAAATTGTAACTTGGTATTGCTCGAAGGGGAGAAACGATTAAACTTGTGCCTGAATTTGGATATGCTCCATATACCTATATGGTGCAATTTTACAATTTCGGGTTGAAATCATTGAATATCAAATATTATGCATTTGAGTTTAAATGGAAAGTCGTGAGTTCAAACACCCCTCGAACCACGTCAACGACTTTTCGTCTTCTGGCCAGGTTATGATAAATTATAAAAAGAATCAATATTTTTTTAATTGAATCAAGTTGAAATTCTATATTACTCCCCATTGAAATCAAGGAGCGCAAGATCAACGTTGCTCCATCCTCATCGGGAAGAATGGATTAAAAAATGTTATAAATGCGTCAGGCATACAATTTGAAGAAAAAAACACATTGCTATTAATGTCCACAAGCACATTTACAATGTGGAAATGTAAATGGTATCAATAAAGTTAACATGGGTGCCGATTTTTTTGCGCGATTTTCCACGAACATCGCATGTAGTATAGAGGTGCTCAGGAAATTGTGCTTCTAACATAATGAATTATAATTTTAAATATTGCATAAACTTTGAAACTTTGCATGCATGGGTTCATAATGATTCCTTGCTTAGAAGATGATTATGTATTTTGTTGTCAAATATTTATTTAATCTCACATATAATTGTTCCATTATTGTAATTAAATCACTCATATTTTCTTTATTTTGTATAATTTGTTTGACATAACACAATGTGTATGAAAAAAATGTAATCAGGACAAAGTGTTGGCTGTACATGTCAATGACGTTCATATGAATAAATTCCATATTCCAAATTCCAAACTAAAACACGATACAACATATTTCCGTAAAATTTAGGCGAACGCCCATTCCATTCAATGCTCCTTTGTAATGCGATTGAAATCGGAGCCGGTTTGTGATTGTTGTGTCCACACAATTCAATGCATGACGTACGGATCTATCGTCCCATGACACACTTTATTGTACGAAAATAGATTATATCGTGTTCTTATATATCACATCAGTCCATGCATTGCTAAAATAATGTTTAACAAGGGATCTGTTCTAAATAACTTTTGCTTACTTTTATTGCTTTCAGAACTCCTGGAAGTCCGTTCTGAATTCTGCTCGCTCGGTCCCATCTGCAAATGGTAAAAATGATTAATCAGATAAACAAAATAAACATTCCATCTTCTAACAGATGTATGTATTAAATATGTTGTTATAATATGCTAACTTTGTTTATCCATTGGATGGTTAGAATTAATGATAGAAATTGCATTCATAACAATACAAAAAATTCCAAGGTAATTTTGAAAGTTAGTTACGCATAATAACATTAAGTTAGATTCATCCCTTATAATACCGGTATATCTAAAAAGTAATAGTCAACGATGTGAATAATTAACCATATTTGCATGATATAGTTGCGGCTGATGAGATATTATTTCATTGCAGTTTAACTTGCCATATTACACCTCATATAAGTTGAATAACTGAATACTTCTTGACAAAATTGTTGGTATGTTTAAAATATACCTTAGAACAAATCAAAATTAAATTGGAGAAGAATTAATGCAAACCAATATTTTTTCACACTTAACATACATATTTTGAATATTTTTGGATAAAACTTGATATTTTGGAAAAAATAATGTGTATTAATCTTGAATTATGTATATTGCATTTATGTTGTTATACTGTATTGATTTGTATTTTGAAACGAAATAAGTAAAAAATAAAATGGAATGAAATATCAGGGGTAGATATGAATCTCTTACATGTCTATTGAAGAGCAGATTGTCCGTTGAAGGGCTTGCTAGTCTAGCTCTATGACGGTGGTACTCCTCGGCAAACTTTCGGCTGAGTTTCATCATCTGGTCCGCTGCTTCAATGGTCGAATCATCAGAGTCCGACAACTCTGGCTCAACTGAATAAAATCAGAAAACAAAATATTCAAAAATTACAAGAAAAAAATCAATATGAGAGAATGCGATTTTTTTTTCTCGAAATTCGAAGTACAAATATTCATCTATTTATTGTGTTACCATTCCAGTATTATCATTGATTCAATATACATGCCTTCTTTATCTATACACATTAAAAAAAACAATATTCTCTTAGCTATCGATTAATGATGATTCTATTTTGACAAAAATTTGTGTTAAGTTTTATTGATATGATTCATGAATGCGTTGATGAGAAATGACAATTCTATCAATAACTAACCTAACATCATTTTGAATTCATGTCTTACAGAATTTTCTTCGAAAGGAAGCGATTGTCACTTTCGCTCATTTCTGCGCAAGGCATTTTTCATACTCTAGACAGTGCTCAGCCTGAAAGGAATTAAAATTAATGTCATGCACGCACCCAGGATTTTGATACCCGGGGCTCGGCTAAAAATCCCCCCCCCCCCCTAGGGAGCTAAGCTGGGCTGACAAGCAAAAAAGGGTCATCACCCAATTCGGTGCCCCCCCCCTTTCAGCAAATTTGGCGCCCAATTAAAATCAACTTTTTGCCCCCCCCTAGCTCTCATCCGGGGGGGGGGCATTGCCCCCATAGCCCCCACCCCACGGTGCGCACATGAATGTTGTCCATGATACTTGATAGATGAGGCTATGGCTATTGAGCATCCATAAACACGAAAATATTATCAAGATAATTTGAACTGAATTTTTAGAGACTTTTCAAAAGTGACAAGTCTTTTTTATACACTTTGTATGTATTACCCAATTTTGAAAGTGAATAATATTCATACCTGGTTGGTCTCCAGCCTCGGGTAGTGAATCTATGAAAGGTTGTAACATAGGAGGGACTGTATCCTTTGAATCATCAAACACACCACGGTGATAACCACTCTCCTCAGACTGCGAAGATTTATTGGACTGAGTCCCACTCTCTGGTCTGGAAGTAAAAATAATTTTTGTGAGGGATTTCAGTCAAAAATCTTCTTTTAGATGAAACAACTGTATAGAGAGAGTAGAAGAATTACTGCTTTAGGTGATCTTTAATTATGTATGTCGAATTTGAGTAAGGTTACTTATGTCCGTTTGCTCGAACGACTGTACCCTATGGTACTTTTATATTTATAATCTCGAACATGAATGAAAATTACACTACACAAGATTTTCACATAAGACACCAAAATTAATATTTTTAAGTGATTTCAAATGAAACGAGAAAAATTATGAATGTTATGCGAAATTTCCACTCTGGTGTGATTGTAAGACATTTAATATTAAGATTCACTTCTTAATACTAGACATATTATAAATCTTGTGTCAGAATGACCCAGAACGGAACCAACGGGGCCAAACTCCATTCTGGGTAAAAATGACCCACAATATGGTTAAAATCATATCCGACCCTTGTGTCCAATCAAACTGTCTTTCCGAGTCATCTATGACCCAGATGAAACTTTGCCTGTTACAGATGATTATAACACGGCGTTTTACTCAGGATGTTAACCAATTGTAAGAATAAATGATTTACTACTCACGGTCTATCCACGTGTATTGTACTATCCTCCATCTTGAGTTTGATGTTATTTTGTTGATCTCGAAGTTCCGTCATTTGTTTAACCAGATCCGTGGTTGTCTCACTGTTCTTATTTACCTCCTCCACGGCCTTTCCAAGATCATTCTGAAAAGAAAAATAGTATGATTAAAATATTTTTATGGATCAGCCCACCAGGTGCTCAACAATATTGATATGCCATAAATTTGATTTGAAATATTATTGGCAGTAAATGAATATCATTTGGTAGAGTACTGTCTGTGTGCATGTGTGTGTGCAAACTTGGATGTGTGTTCGTGTTTCTGTCTGTACTTCAGCCTTCTTGCGTTTCTTCAGCGTTTCTTAGATAATGTGTGTACATTTGGAATGCAAGGGTGTGTATGTGTGTGCGTATGTTTTGGATGATGTGTGTATGTGTGTAAATGTGTGTACCTCTGGCTACCAACATTATGAGTTGTCAACTTAGCCCCAATGTACCATTTGTGTTTCCTCGGTGTCTTTTGCAGCTTGTGGATGTGTGTGCGTGTGTGTGTGTGTGTGTGTGTGTGTGTGTGTGTGCGCCTATACCTACGGCTACAATTTTCACAAGTATTTTTTTTCGATTTGAGCGTGATCATCTTTTTCAGCATATGCGGATTCGTATGTGTGGGTATGTTTGGGACGTGTGGGTGGATAAATGTGTATATTGTGAGTGATGTACCTTCAGTGTATCCACCATCTTCGTGAGTTTTTCAAATAAAGCAATGCTGTCCGAATTTTGTTTCTTGCTGATTGTCCCTAATATAACGTGTGTTTTAAATATATGTGTGGTATGTATGTGTTAAGTGTATTTGATGATATGCGTGTGTTTGTTAGTCTGTTTGTTTGAGTATTATGCGGATGAATGTATTTACCTGCAGCGTCTCTACCATCTTCGTGAGTTGTTCAACTTTAGCATCGCTGTCCGATTTGTGTTTCTCCAGTGTTTCCTGCAACGCCCGGTCGCCATTTTGAATCCTGGAGAGCTCTTGCATTGCCAGAACGAAACCTTCTTTCATCTCTTGTACCAGGCAGTGAAGCTGAAATAGTACGACATGAAAAAAAAAATGATATCAGAAAATTATCGATTATTGTATAACACGATACTATCTATTTCCGTAAATTAATGGATCTATTGTCCCATGGCCCACTTTATTTTGCGGAAATAGTTTTTTATCGTGTTGTATCCTCTTCATTTTATTCATTTTCTTTCGATCCTAGCTTTTTGAGAAATTGCCTAGCTAATACGACTCCTTCACTGATGGACCAACCTCTTTCTCGCCAATAGTCAACACATATACCAAGTGAATATGAAGTTCAAAACACAATGTGTATGAAAAAAAATGTAATCAGAACAAAATGTTGGCTGTACATGTCAATGACGTTCAAATGAATAAATTCCAAATTCCAACCCCACCCCATGCTATCAGTTGAATACTCAGATGTTTAGCTGATGCTAACATTTGCTTTCGTCCATGTGCAAACGAAACGTATTAAACGTCAGTTAAGCACATACTATGCCTATTCCTGCGCACAAGGAGCGTTGGGAAGAGTCCGTTGGATATAAACTCATGTTTTGTGACTGAGTCTCGAAATCACTCTTATTTCCATCTCTTGCATATGTTTATTAAATTCTATATTGTTTTGTTGGTTTTATTTTAAAATTTGGGTCAGGAATGATTAGTGATCTCCTTCATTCAAATATGAATTTGTAAATAAAAAAAAATGCAAAAAAATCACCCGAATTTGCAAGATCACCTCAAAAGGGAAAAGTATATCTGATATTCATTCCCTCAAAATATTGACAGAATTGGGTTATCCAGGCCGTGTGACTGCTCCAATAGTATATTTTAGACTTCTAATTTTAACATGACCATATTCATTTGTTGCTCATAGACTTTACTGTCTGAGCTCCAGGCAATATATTTATTAATATCATGAGAGGATAACAAAATGTCAGGATGCCTGGTGTATGTTTGGATTTAATAAAGAGACGTTTAGTTCCTTGTCTACTGTCCTTTGGCAACTACTATTTTTTTAAGGACGAGGTTAACATTATTTTCGAGGACTGTAGATATGTACCAATTGCACTCACTTAGGATGAAAATTGCAAAGAAATGCCACTCGGGATCGCCGTTTTGGATGGAATATTGCACCTTTGTGTAAGAAATCTACTCTTGCATCCGAAAGGATGCTCCCAGGGTTGCAGTGTGTACTAAATTACCCTTTTAGTTTGTAGATATGTAACAAAAACAATTTATTTATTATTTATTTATTATAGTCTTCTTTAAAGACAGGGTAGGTGCTTTCAGTAAAAACTGCTTTACAAGCACGCCCTGTGTACCATGAATATGCATACATGAAAAAAAAATACAGCAAAAACAACACTAGAATAGATTCATGTCTCTAGCGGTTTTATTAGTTTGTTCAATTTTACCGTGGTTTAACTGCGGGATGAGGGACCACAGAGCGTTTGAAAAAGTAAAAGGGTCATGTGTTACCATGCATGTGCACGACCATGATAACATTTAACACTGATGAAATTGGGGCTACATCCCGGGGTTCCACATAAGAGATCTTGTTTGGCCTTCTGTATAATAATTTTTTTTTTAATTTACAATTATTAATAATTTAAAAATTCACATATGTTATTGTATCTGGCGCAGCCTATGTTATGCTGTTCTGATAAAGAGGATATTTGCAATTGATTTTTAAGGTTTATGTCCGCAAAATGGAACATATTACTTTTATGATCATTTATAGTTTGGGATTTAATTCGTTCATCTTATGTTATTAATTATTCTCATCGCTTTCTTTCGTAGCTACTTTTCTCTCATAAACCAATCTAATCTATATTATCTAGTGAACTGATTAAACTCTTCTAACTTGTTCAAGCTTGAGCAACCTCTTCCGTTTGACGTTGCTGAAGCTTTCGACCTCAATTTAGAGGTGTAAAAGTCACATTTTATTCTTCACTTCTTATCAATATAAATACAACCGACCTTTCTTTTAACATAAAATGTATATCAGTTCGACATTTGTCTGTTTGCTCTTTCTCTTTGGCCCGAGCTTTTCTTTCACCCACTCATGTTCGACATGTCGTATTGACTAAACTAATCGTTAAAACAAATTATTTACCCGATCACAAGTAGGAGGCAACAATGGCAAACTTTCGTTTTTCTCCTCCACCCCACCCCCCTCCTGTTAGCACCAGCTTTCCCCTTAGTTTTATATCACACTGTTCGAAACCTCTTCGTGAAGTGTAACGTACTTATAACATGCATGCCTACATACTAATAGAACAATTTAGAAGTAGCAGGCTTTAAAGACTTTAAGCAAACTTAGCAAAAGAAAACAGCAGCACCTTAAGTGTTGGCCAAACTCTGTTTAGCTCAGTCAATAGAAGTTCCAATCGCTATAAATGCTTGAGATGCCTGCACAGCGGGACTCTAATGATTCGTGTTCACGATTGAAGAGTTTGACAAAAGCTCCCCTTAAACCCCTATTGAAAATCATCAATAATGTGCCTTTCCTGGTTTAATGAGGAAAATAATCGATATATCTCAGAATTGTGTCCTAAAATCCATTTTGACATACTTTTCCTTTCTTCAGTCATTCGAAACAAATTGAAAAGAACTGCCACTTTCAAACATGCACAACATTTACTCATTATTATTGATAAATCCCAACTTTTTTCTTTGCACTTTGTGAAAAATTCATTAACTTTTTAGCATAATAGTGTAATTATTGTGGGAAGATTTTGAACCAAAAAACGAGGAATAGAAAGAGTCACTGTCAGCAGGGACAGAATTATGTTGCCGAGAATGGGAATATCATAAGTTACGCATAAAATTGTCGAAAGCTGTTTGTAATTAATAATACATGATAGTAATTTGACATTATACATCAATGTTTGTTGAATTATACACAGTTGAGATCGCTAAATATGCAAATACAACTTCTAAATATCCAAAAATGTCTCAAATTAACTCTTCCAGTAAATTAGATTCTGTTTAGCCACTATTAGTCATCCGTGTTGTGGATAAGCTCACAAATCAAACTCCATACAAAGATTTAAACCTTAGAAAGCGCCTTTTAATGATGGATATGCAAATGGTATAAGAGGATTGACATACGGTAAGTGATATCCTCTTATCGTGTTGGAGGATTTCATTCGTTTGATTTCATCATTAATTCGTATTATTATCAATTTGAATTTTATTTCAATTGTACCCTCGTTTGCATTTGCTGAATGGATAACTTTGTCAAATGATTGTTCAACAAGAAGAGATGGTGTATGTTGTTATGGTATTCCAGGGCAGTCACACCAACAGCCATCCTGATCTCAACCTGCTATCAAACCGCATCAATAAAATTGTTAGTATTACTGTCTTAATATTCCTTTTGAAATCTGATGTTCTAAGGTTATTTTTCTCAATCTCGATTGTAAAAGTTAATTTATTAAACAAAACATTAATTCATAGTTCATATAGTTCGAATTTAAGATATTTCAGTTTGACAGCAGGGTTGGGTTGGATCAGTCTGTCGGTGTGAGTGCCCCATGCATTATATGGCAGACACGTCGCCAGACAGACAAGGCAGTCAGTCACACCATAAACTGATAGGACAGTCACACCAACAGACGGATCCCACCCTGCTATGAAACCGCATCAACAAACATTGTAATCATTATTGTAGCATTCTGTTTGAAATCTGAGGTTATTTTTCTCAATGTCAATCGTAAAAATTAATTAATTAAACAATACAATGTATATTAAACCATAGATCGTTCGAATTTGAGATATTTCAGTTTGACAGCAGGGCTGGATCAGTCTGTAGGTGTGAGTGCCCCATTATATGGCAGACACGTCGCCAGACAGATAAGGCAGTCACACCATTAACTGATAGGGCAATCACACCAACAGACGGATCCCACCCTGCTATGAAACCGCATGAACAAACATTGTAATCATTATTGTATCATTTTGTTTGAAATCTGAGGTTATTTTTCTCAATGTTAATTGTAAAAAATTCATTAATTAAACAATATATTCATGTATAGTTCGCTCGAATTTGAGATGTTTTTCCTCATGTTTACATGGTCGTTATAATTGTCTGGCATCTCAGAAAGCACAATACACGCTAGTTCCACAAACGTCGTCTAAATGTACATATATTTCCCCTCTTTATTGATTGCTATTTTCATCATCCATTAAGAAAGTGACAACTGCTGTGTCTGGATCGTGACTTTCTTTCATTTCAATTATACTCAGGGACACACAACTACGCGTCCTTTCCCTTTCAAACATTGTTCCCTTAGTAGCTTCTCTGCTATCTTCTGTACACTATTAACAAAAACTATCAAAAGGAAAATAGGCAAAATTCAATCATAATTGAGGACCCCATGGATGTTCCGGTGGTAATTAAATTGATTTTTGCATTTCACAAGTACCAAAATCGACACGATAAATAGTCAATCAAGTCTTCTTTTCGCATGAATAATTAATACAACTCTAGTAATCTAGACCGCTATGGTTTATAAGTTCTTTTCTTCAGCATCAACCAACCGTTAGGTCCACGGTTCAATTCCCCTTATATAACGACTACAGCTAGGTAACAGGTAAATAGAAATGATACACGTTAAAGAAGAATGAATCCTAGAGGATAATATACACCTATAAGAAAGGTATCATATACCACTACTAATCAGACTGGATCAAGCTCTAAAATAAATTCAGAAAAGTGTAAATTTCCCGATATTTTAGAACAGGTCTTTGTCTGCTATCACATTACAAGGAGGCTGCCATTTTGTTCTAAACAGATATTTCGACGTGATCAATTGATATCATTTTGTATGGCAAGGGAAATATTAATTAAACTGTAAAATAGTTCAATCTTTGGCAAATAAAATACGTTATGTTGGAAAAAAAANCTATTGATATAATTACAAATCATGAATATGTATAAAAGTAGGCAGGTCATTGTAATTAAGATTATCTTATCACTATTCATTTACTTGATCATTTTGTACCAGAGAGGGCGCTTGTCAAGAGAGTTATGTTGAACGGTGCTTATGGTCGGGATAATACTGTATATGGCAGACACGTCGCCAGACAAACAAGGCAATCACACCAACAGACGGATCCCACCCTGCTGTGAAACCGCATCAACAAACATTGTAATCATTATTGTATCATTTTGTTTGAAGTCTGAGGTTATTTTTCTCAATGTCAATTGTAAAAATTCATTAATTAAACAATATATTCATCCATAGATCGTTCGAATTTGAGATAATTCAGTTGACAGCAGGGTGGGATCAGCCTGTAGGTGTGACTGCCACATGTTTTCCTCATCTATACCAGTTTACATGGTCGTTATAATGGTCGGGCATTTTATAAAGCATAATACTCTAGTTCCACAAACGTCGTCTACATATATTTCCCCTCTTTATTGATTGCTATTTTCATCATCCATTAAGAAAGTGACAACTGCTGTGTCTGGATCGTGACTTTCTTTCAGTTCAATTATACTCAGGGACACACAACTACGCGTCCTTTCCCTTTCAAACATTGTTCCCTTAGTAGCTTCTCTGCTATCTTCTGTACACTATTAACAAAAACTATCAAAAGGAAAATAGGCAAAATTCAATCATAATTGAGGACCCCATGGATGTTCCGGTGGTAATTAAATTGATTTTTGCATTTCACAAGTACCAAAATCGACACGATAAATAGTCAATCAAGTCTTCTTTTCGCATGAATAATTAATACAACTCTAGTAATCTAGACCGCTATGGTTTATAAGTTCTTTTCTTCTGCATCAACCAACCGTTAGGTCCACGGTTCAATTCCCCTTATATAACGACTACAGCTAGGTAACAGGTAAATAGAAATGATACACGTTAACTGAATTTTGGACAACCTAACTCATGTCAAATGTTCACCACCACATTCAATCGCGCTAAAATATCGGCGCGTCGTTTAGTAAAAGTACAATAGTCATTTTTATTGTTTCCGTTTCTTTGTTCCTACTTCTGTTAAAACACTCAATAATCCTTTTAAAATGATGGAGATACAAAAGCTAGACATATATACATTAATTCAATAGATACCACTTCAAACATCTGAGGAGAATAGGGGAACGTTTAGTTGAAACCATACCGTCGAGAAGGGGACTTTGTCTCGAGTTCGATCGATGGGGTTCTTTATAGCCCAGTGGGGTATCTGTTACTCTCGCTTTGTACCGTTTAGTTCAATAAAGCACTTGTGCAGAACCAGTTGCGAATGGAAATCGATTCGTGATTTGAAATAAAGATCGAGTCACCCCATTTCCATTGCATTTTTTCTTCGTTTCCTCGGAGTTTATACCCAGGGGACCCATTTCCTCGCAAGTTATTGTATCAATTTTGCCCTCAAAACTGTTTTGTCAAAATATGAAACAATCAACCAAATAAAAAAAAAATAGTACGATGTTAAAGATTTAAACACCATAATAATGCAAAGAAACGTTATTTCGCTTTTATAAATAAATAAATTAAAAAAAATACAATTATACATGATGAAATCAAACCAAAATATATTGATTTTGCATAATTCTAAGACAAGCTTCAATCTCCTGTCTTTATCTATACCATCATAAGAGACCGTTTTGACGTGTTTAATGACATTTTCACGAGAATTGTTTCAACAATCATACCTAGCGAAGGTTCAGGTAGAAATGGCTGAGGGATGGGTGCCCCCGTAAAATTTTGGAAAATTGGAAGAAAAATTAGTGAAGACCCTCTTTTTGGCTGGTCATCTTGCCAGTAGAACAAATTGTGCAAAATTTGCGTTTCTGCTTGTTTTCTTCTTTTGCTTGTCAGAAAGTTTGTCAGAAAGCTTGTCAATATATTTCGCCTCGAATCAAGTGCAATTGTGAAAACGCACTTGTCACGGTAAATATCGTTATTCTTATCAAATTTATTTCAAAACTGTTTTGGTGCTTTAATTGTGCCTAATTTTAGCATGAAATATTTTAGCGTGTATAAACAAAGCTAATGCTAATTTAATGCACAAAACTTGGAAAGCGGTGAATTACAGAAATCAAATGAAACACGTCAGACATAAAATCGTGGTGCGGTTTGTTTTATATACATTCATAACTAAAACTAGGGCATTTGCAGAATTCTTTATATCAACTTACCCTATCTATTTCAATATTTCTTACACATTCTCAAACCATTTATAGCATTTTGGTCTTCATGCATTAATATGACACCNAAATCAAACCAAAATATATTGATTTTGCATAATTCTAAGACAAGCTTCAATCTCCTGTCTTTATCTATACCATCATAAGAGACCGTTTTGACGTGTTTAATGACATTTTCACGAGAATTGTTTCAACAATCATACCTAGCGAAGGTTCAGGTAGAAATGGCTGAGGGATGGGTGCCCCCGTAAAATTTTGGAAAATTGGAAGAAAAATTAGTGAAGACCCTCTTTTTGGCTGGTCATCTTGCCAGTAGAACAAATTGTGCAAAATTTGCGTTTCTGCTTGTTTTCTTCTTTTGCTTGTCAGAAAGTTTGTCAGAAAGCTTGTCAATATATTTCGCCTCGAATCAAGTGCAATTGTGAAAACGCACTTGTCACGGTAAATATCGTTATTCTTATCAAATTTATTTCAAAACTGTTTTGGTGCTTTAATTGTGCCTAATTTTAGCATGAAATATTTTAGCGTGTATAAACAAAGCTAATGCTAATTTAATGCACAAAACTTGGAAAGCGGTGAATTACAGAAATCAAATGAAACACGTCAGACATAAAATCGTGGTGCGGTTTGTTTTATATACATTTATAACTAAAACAAGGGGATTTGCAGAATTCTTTATATCAACTTACCCTATCTATTTCAATATTTCTTACACATTCTAAAACCATTTATAGCATTTTGGTCTTCATGCATTAATATGACACCCTCGAAATAGCCGTTATTCATTTTGAGAAATATTTTAGATCAATGTAGACCATTGTGAATTGAGATATTAGTTGGTTGGTGGTGCATAAAAACTAACGTAATCCTAAGGATTATGTGAAAAGTTTTCGAATAATGACCAGGATTAACCGGGGCGTTATCGTCTGCTGATTTGGGGAGTGGCACATTGGTAAACACGTGAATTAACAACGCGAAGTTTTGAACGTGCTGGAATCAAGCCCCAGGCCCCCATCTGCACTTTCGGGGGTTATCATGGAGGCGCCGTGGTATAGTGGTCATGACTCTCGCCTTTCAACCAGATAAGCGCTATATAAAAGCCGTTCATTATTATTATTATCATCATTATCATGTTAGCGATATGTTGTGTGTAGCTATTATAGTTTCTTCTTAATTAATTTGTTTTGTCTGTCTATTGATTCATCTATATATCCATGTCTATATTTATAACTATATTCAGTCATTAATATATTTGTTTTATATCATTTCTTTTTTCATTCATGTATTTCTGTAAACTATAAAGTCAAACGCCAATTCATTAACGATCATTTGTAATGCTTTTCAAATCGGAACCAGCTTGTGAATGTTGTGTCCGCTCAATTCAATACAAGGCGTACGGATCTATTGTCCCATGATCCACTTTATATACGGAAACAGTTCATATCGTGTTGTCTGTATTCATTAATTTCATTTCTGCGTAAATTAAACAAATATATTCAATGGGCAATGCAATATGAATTACATATAGAAGTATCGATCAAAGCCGGGTGATATAGATATCCATAATATATATAATAGATAAAGATATTTCAGGTAGAAGGACAAAGTTACGCTTCCACGTGTGAATTATGAAATATCACTATTGTCTTTACTTTTATTGGTTTTATAATCAGCATTATCATTCTATTTATCCGGCGCAGATAATCTGACTGGATTGCTGAGTGCCATCAAATCAAACAACAACAACAACAACAACAACAACAACAACTTCATCATAATTATTGTCAATTCTATTGTTCTAAGTTATTGTCCTTATTGGTATCATCATGATCATATTATCACTATCATCATCATCATTCTCATCATCATCCTCATCATCATCATCATCATCATCATCATCATCCTCATCATCATCATCATCATCAACATCATCAACATCATTCTCATCATCATCATCATCATCATTCTCATCACCATCATCATCATCATCATCATCATCATCATCATCATCATCACCATCATAACATATTTACGTGCATTGTGAGACGCAGACATTGAAAGGCTATGGTAATTGCTATAAACTTCAAGAAAATTTGGCATGTATTTTTTTTTTCAGAAAATCTTAGCAACATTGCTGACGTCGTACATACATCAAATCATGATTTTTATTCAACAGCTTATCATGATCGGTACATCAATAATTGATAATATAGCAAATGATAATATAATGCAGTCAGCCTACCTCTATTATTTGTTCTTCCAAGTTGTTTTCGTCATCTGCTGTATATGGGTAAAATAGGGGAGAAAAGAAACAATTAATCATAATATCAATTTAATTGTTTTAACCTAATAATCTCATTGGAATTCTGAAATTTCTAAATTGAAATTTGAATAAACAATGTAAAATTATAAACACTATTAAAATTTACCTTTAATTCAATGAAAAAAAAAACGTTTCCCTTTTCAATTTCCCTCCTCTCTCCCCTCAATCTTTCTATCTTTCTCCTCTGTTTGTTTTTATATTTCCTTCAGCTTTTCACTTTATTTGTAACCTTCCTCATCCATACTCATATCCACCGTTCATCCGGCAAATCCCATATGTTGCTATATTTACTTACCTCTGGCAAAGGCCGGAGACGGGACTCTAACAAACGCTGGAGAAGGGACCCTCACACCTTCATGAATGGAGGCCGCCATATCATCTGAGGGCAAACCTGTAAAAAATCAACAAATTAAATGATTGTTCCTTCCTATTTTCAAACTTTCAAACTCTTACTTATTGATTACATTTTTTAGCTTTATATACAATATCAAACATGATTAGCGAACACTCTCAGAAAATTATTACCTGCATCTGAAGTATTTTTGCCCGATATTTGTACCACTAAGAGTGTAGTAATAAAATCATAAGTAATATATAATAAACTAAAATATATATACTATATGTAAAATAATACTCTATATAACAAATTTAGATCAGCAAATAGAGATGTGTTTATGATAACACACTATATTGAAATTATTCTTTCACAATGATAATCTGGAAATGCTGTCACTTTATTCATCATTTATTATTAGACTTTCTATATAGATATTCGTGTTTTAATATTTTCATAATCAAGTTTATTTTTTAATTGCATAGTCATAAAAATCCTCAATATACAAATCAAAATCACAAAACAATAAAACGAACAATCATAACAACTGAAGGCCAAATAAAATCATTAGTGATACCGGTATTCAAGAATGAAACTTCCAAGGGAAAGAAAAGAATTCAAGATTATAATTCAAACATACACGTGCTCGTATATAATTATTTATTTATTCATTTGTTTTTATTTCAGTAGGGTTGCCCAGTCAGTGATCACAGCATTGTTTTTCACAGGGGCCCTACAATAGAAATTACAAAAGTAAATATGCATTCATAGAAATATAAAGCTGCAAGATTAAATTAAACTAAAGACTACCATTTTGGGAATTAACTTTAAACGAATACTAAAAATGTTTAACAAATTGTGTGATCGTCTGTGAATCTTTAATATAATTTGCTTAACTATTCCACATGACATAATTTGAATTAACATAACTTAATCTGCCACATTCATTTTTTGCGGGTAAGAGTTTAACATGATTATTTCTTGAAGAACGTGTGTTATGAGAATGAATATTAGCTAACTTAGGGAACAAATTACATATATATTGAGGAGCGAGGTCATTGAGAGCCTGAAAAACCGATTTGCAATGATGAAACTTCCATCGATCAAAAATTGTAACCCATTTTAATCTATTTAGGATTAAATTATGCAAGACAGCACCACGAGCATACCTCTGACAAACGCCGGTGACGGGACTCTGAGCCCTTCCATCCTCGTGGTCGACATCCTTTTCGACGAGTCCGAGGACGAAATCGAAGTATCTAAGTCCACATCGTAAGCAAAGATATCATCGTGATCATCATCCAGATGGTCCGTGGTGTCTGCCCGCATCGAACCGGGCGATGACCACCGGGGATAGCTTCTTCCAAACGCCTGGATGAGCTCGAGCTAATCAGCTGTAATAAATATTTAGAAACAGGGTCTAGTTAGTATTTTACGGATAAACAAATTTACGGAAATATTACAATATAAACCTCTTGTACCTACTACACTGCACTATGCTACAAATGTTTTCCTGTCTGATATGAGAGTTATAGTAGATCGTCCATCATGTTGTTTTGTATTCCTACATGTACATGGAGTATGAAAAACAAACCAAATTATGGTAACTTTTAAATTTATAAAGCAAAGTTCAATGTGGAAACTTATGATGATGAAATGGCAAATTCTTTTAGAAAACAATAGAATATATTGAACATCAATCACGATTAAAAAATGACTCCTCATTGTTAGATCATACAAATTATTTAGGACTCGGTTTTTTTTTGACAGATTTAAGCAGGTTTTGCTGCAAAAATTAGAAATATATTTTTATAGTCATCTTTATATATCTCATATATTATTTTTGACAAAATTGTGTGTGTAGTTAATTTTTGAAATCATTTTTGAAATACAAAATCTTTTACCCGTTTCCCAAATACTTACATTGTTATCAACAGTTGTGAAACATTCTGTCTACAAACTTTTGGTAATAAAAATTGCCAACTTTTGGGTATAATGCTGCTGGCCAGAATAAATTCAGTACAAATTCAGTACAAAACAGATTTTAACTAACAGTTGTGGGGTACGTGGTTTTATACACATAGGTCTGTGGAGATTGAAAATAAAAATGGTGGGTCACTGAAATTGAACAAAAGGTAAAATATATTGAAGAAATATATCATATGAATAAGTGATAACATTTTTCAGCCATGACGCCTATGAAATGTATTTATTATGGGCCCCTGAATTGCCTAATTTTGCAATAAATTACAGATGTCACAAATTAATGTAAAAAATGAATTGAGGAATATTATTTTGAATGTGAAGATGTTGAAAATATACGCCCAACTACTAAGAGTTTAACTATATATGCATTACTTATACACACGTTTAAAAAAACAAATAAGGAGTTGTTTAGATTTCTTTTATCATTGCTTTAGACAAAGTACGTAAACTTATTTTGTTACCAGATCAAATCATACCAAATTCCCCGTAATGCAACTAAAAAATTTGGTATGATTTGATCTGATTATAACTGTAGCCCCTTACATTTATAAGACATGATTTTAAGATATGAGATGAGATATAAAATGAGATAAAAACTTTCTACACGAATCTGCTAAATATCTAGTATCAATTGTCACGGGACATGTCACTTTTAATGGATGTAGTATGCAAGATTTGAAGCCAATTACAAAACAAAGTCCTGTATCCGTCCGTTGATATGATCGGCTGATAAATTGATGTATAATTATGTATACTGCGGATTTTTTACATATATGTGAAATTAACATATACATTTTTGTCACTCAATAAAGTGTTTTTAGGCAGGATTGTGAACAAACCAATGATTTGTTGCAAAATGATGTACAACCCCCCCCCAAAAAAAAAAAAAACAACAACAACACAACTTACTTGCACTTTTACAGTAGAAAAGTCATCTTTACTCTTTGCTTTTTTAAATACCTTATCAGTAAATCCTGCTAAAGATCTAATGACTAAACTTTAAAAAAAATTAATTTGAATTTTAGTTACCGATCATGAAATTACAACTGGAGCAATGTGTCCTTGTAAGTTTTCCACATCATTCACAAGAAGCGGCGTATTGTTTAACGAAAATGTTATCGGATTATCCAATGATAGTTATTAATAAAGCTCCAATAGTAGAATAGAGGAAACACAAGATGCAACCATTGGGCATGTTTGGAAGAGGTCACTTTTAGAAAACACAAAATTTGTCTTAATCCCAGCACGAATATTCTTAGAACGACACCGAGTAGAAAGCATTGAAGTAAACCGTTTTCCTTCACAATATTCCAAGGTTAAACCTTGTTGGATACTTGGTATGTAAATGATCTCATATTATCCAGTAATTTGACAAAATTAAAGGTGTAAACAAATTAGATGATGGTACTTCCATGATGAAAGTTTTTTTCTTTTCCGTGCATATCCTTATTGAACAAATAATATTCGGCAACAGTTTATCTGACGATTGTTAACGATTCGCACTATGCAGTATACGTTCTGGTTCACGAACATCACTACAGCACAAATGCGCGTTTCGACTATTCTCTTTTATTCCACTGTCATCATCCAACATATACAACCTTATTGTCCAATCAAATCAATTCTTTCGTGTGTAGTTCATAACAAAGAGAAAAGTCAATTCTACTTTCAATCGACCTGACTTACGAGACGTGGACTGCCAACCATTTTTATTCTTGTTTAAGGAGAGAGATTCGCCAACAGGTATGAAATTCGTTCCCAAAGGCAGAAAGAACTAGAGGCCAATAGGATTGGCTTAGATATTCTCAACTTGTTAAGGCGTCCTAAGTTGTTGTGCCACCCTCATAACATGGAAGTATCAACGTTTGTTAAATGTTAAAAGGTTGGCACAAGAAGTTTAAACCCCCGTTAGCAAGAAGATGATAGCTCTGACCATTTCGTGCAAATGGCCCCAGTGGTGTAGATCAGGGACATGAAATATTTCTGCAAGATCATTGTTACAGCTGAAAGTCCGTTACATGAGCACATCTAGGATTTTTTTTAGATCAAAAGGGCTCGAACAATCTGAAATTTTGCGCCCCCCCCCCCTCCCCTTCGAGGAGATGATAAGATAGAAAAAAGTAAAAAAAAACTCACTGATTTGGCGCACCCAGGCTTGAGAGGGGATGACAAGCAAGACAAAAACAAAGGTCACCACCATCCCTTGCACTGACCCGGGAGCTAACGCCCCAAAGCACCCCCACGGTGCACACATGCGTTACGTATAACGTTGCGTGACATAAGATCCGTAAAGTGTTTTTCCTTTCCAGTCTGTCAGCGGACATCTTCTTCAAAGGAATACAGATAGTCGGTATTCCATAATAAATATTTCCATGGACTGAGTGACAGTTAGTGAGGATTAAGCCTATACGATAGGCATTTATTGGCTCAATTAACACAATGCCAAGTGGGTTCTTTTGCTAACAATAGAATGAATAAAGAAAAATCAATATGGCGTTTAAGTTGTATATTGATATAGAAGCGCACACATCGTTTTGAAATCAATCTTTGTGTATTGGGAACTGTAGAGTATGAGATACTAGTAGTCGTTTCATCATGAGAAACAATGTAAAAACATTTTTCGAAATATGATAATTTGTTGCAAGAAAGGAAATATTTCGAAGAAATTTAGGATGCCATTATACAAATCCTGCAAATGACGATACTGTTTTATTTGAAGAAAACTAGAACTTTGACAATGTGCACCTAGACCACATGATGCAACCGAAAATATTTTAACTGCTTTATTTGTTCCTTTTGAACTTGATGAAAAAGATAACATTCTGGATTATTAGTGAAGGATGTAAATTTCCTTTTTTTTTATTTCTTAATTTTCAGTTTTGCTTCATATTTGTTTTATTCATGTAAGAATAATAATGCTATTACAAGCCACGCAAATTGTCTATGATAACCATACAATTTGTCTTTCTTTTCAAGTGACCACCTGTTAAACTGTTTGAGGAAATATATAGGTTTCCCAGGGCCATTATCATTAGAATTGCATTTAAATCAACAAATGGACTTTCGGGTTCGACAAATTTTCGTAAACTTGCTCGTACCATGGTTAATTTCTTTTGAAATTATTTCAGTTTTACATTATTCCTTTAATCATAACAATAATTAAATTTAGAGGGATATTTAAAGCGGCCAGAAATGGTCATCTAATGCCACGCCAATTAAAAGATCGTTTCATTTCACATTGAAACATAACTTTAGAAAAAGAAATATTTTCCAGTTCTTATTTTCACGCTCAAATGAGAAAAAATGTAAAATCGCACGACAATGAAATAAATTTAAATGCTGATCTCACAGGTCATTCCAATTTATTCAATATAATAAACAATAAACAATATACTCTATACGTTTGTATTTATTGGAATTGTGTACACGGACCCCTGCACGTTTTTTAATACGGAAATAAAGTTAAATCTAACCAAATGTTTGAAACATCTAGGGATGTCGAATGATGAATAATCCCGCCTTAATAAAAAAATATAGTTATGCTCTATAAATCCATTTATTCCAATAAATCGTCAACACTGGATGTGCTATGTAAAGGATTAAATATAGCAGCGTCTTGAATTAATTGGAGGATTAGGGCCAGCAAGTAACAATTGTCACACATCATTTGTTTCAACGGCTCTTTCACCTATTCATCTAATCGATTGATACCAACTGGATGCACTTTTTTTCCTTCTCTTCATACTTATTCAATATGACATCTTGGCTTCGATTGTTTGTGTTCCCTAGACATTAAATGGTAAGTTGGCTTGATTGACAACACAACGTGTGAAATACAATAACGGAACATTATGAGCAGAAAAACAGAGCATTGGGACAAACATTCCTTTCAGAGAATCTCTTTACAAGATATCCAGTTGGTCTGCTACTAGAAAAGTATAGTAGAAGATAAAGAAACATTCATCTACATCTCTTGGAATCCAATTCATATAGCTGAGTCGGTAAAGATTTCGGCTTGGAAAAATCCTCAATCACCTTTTGCGAAAAATATGTCTGAAATATATTAAGCAAAAGAAAATGTTCAACAATCCTTTATATTCACCTAAATGACCATATTATTGCCCCGATTTACCAACGATTCGTCCTCTGTGTGTATGTGTATGTGTATGTGTGTGTGTGTATGTGTGCGTACGTGTGATCAAAACAATGTATTTACACGCATTTTATTATTCATTATCATTGTGTTCCAATTAAAGTAATTACCCACACACATTGAGAACATATAATAACACTTTCATAATCATCATGGAATACTTTCACATCTTGAGTAGATCAGAACGATACTTTGGGGTTGACCTTTTTTCTTCCTCTATATGACTTTTATTTTCGTTGATATTGTTTTTTTGTTGTATAGCAGGTATTTAAGGATGAGCAGGAGTTAGAGGTGTATATGAGGGACGCAGAGGTGCCCCATAAATTGCCCCCCTCCCAATGAAATAAAAAGAAGATTAATGACAAATTCTAAACAGGGTAGATTCATGACAATGCTCAAGTTTGGGAGCTTTGATTTTTATAACCCTGTATGCTAAAATTGGTTTCATTTCATTTCATTTCATTTTTATTCATTTCATTCCAACATTTCATTCCAAAATACAAATCAACACAGTATAACAATCGGAAATTAAATGCAATATACATAATTTAAGAAAGATAATTTATGAAAATTTATGTGAAAAAAAGTAAACTTTAAAAATCAAATTCTTGGAAGCGATCATGAAAGCCACATACTTATTTTAATGAATTATGCAATAGAGGGCTGCCGACGGTTTGACAAAGCCCCCTAGCCCCACCCCACCCATCCCCTCTCTTTCTCTCTCTCTCCTCCCCCAGAAAAAAAAATCTTCGGGTAGGCCTATTGTATGACAGGTCCCCGGGGGTGTCACTATAATAGTACATGTAGGAAAAGTACATTCATGTAGGAAAAGTATTTATGTGTGTTTTATTTTCTCGTATCGATATATCCAGACTGATAAAGGGTCTTAACAATTTGTTTGAGATCGTTTTGATCGTTTGATTGGTTGATTGCCCGATTGATCGGATCATGTGCGCAACGGTTGATCAAATGTTCGATTGGAAACAATGCGCATGCGTACTGGAATCAATGAAAATGTATGGGTCGACCTACTATAGTTCTTGCATCACCATAGAATTGCAACATAGAATTCCTTCTCTTTCCTCCTCCTCCTCCTCCATCATCATTACAATACTTCTCTTCTTCTTTGAAAACGTTAATTTACTTTTAAGTCAGCATTTATCATGTCTTTTAATTTGTTACTTAGCATTTCGGCTACCATGTGGTTTAAGACTATTTCAATCCAATTCAAATTTAGTAAACATCAACAAAAATATCTCAAAGCCATTACGGTACGTTTTCTTTAATTATCAAAATGGTTTAGACCATTTAAAAAAAAAAAAAACAGGCTCCTTTTCCTCAATGTTGACAGTTACATTTTTGTATAAAGAGTTTATAATCAACCTTCCTTCAGATGTTCAAATAACCAAGAAAATAATGTCATTGAAACTGCAGTGGGAGCACAATACATTTACGTAATTGCATTTTTAACAGAATTAATTTTGCACCAATAAAGTTTTAGGTATACAATGTAAACCCCGAAGTCGACTTTTATCGTAAATATACATTAATCCCCTTCATCGGAATGTAGTTAATGTAGTAACAAGTGGTTTCTCATTTATGTAATTTGGTTAGACTATTTTACATCCATTTGACGATCTCATTTGTTTTGTCTATAAAATCCAACGAGTTGTACATGAGAATACACACAAATTATTTTTTTTTAAATGTCACTTTACAAAGGTTAGGAGGGTCTTTTTCGAGGTGGACATTGGCCTAAAACTAAGCATTTTTTTTTTGCTGTTTTTTTTTCTTCAATTACCTGATTCTAAATGTATTTCATCAATCTAGGCCAATTTAAATATTTCGAGAAAGATGAATTTCCAAGTAATTTTGCTTAAAATGATGCCCATCCAACTGTAAAAAGATGTAAAACTGTTTTAAAGTGTTAAAATGTTAAAATGTCAAAGTAAAGGCATTGTTACCTGCAACACGAAAATGATTATATTCATGATACACAGTTAACAATTAAGGTGCAATGTTGCAGCGTGAAACACTGGCAGCAGCTTTTGGGGTGCAATATTACATTATTTTCAGCAAGGTGCAATTTGGCTCCTTTTCCTAAATGTGTAAGATTATTCAACTTATTAAAAAGTTGCGGCAGTTTGGGGTTCGAACCCACATGCCACGAGAGCTCACTTGTTTTCAAAGCCAAACGCGCTACCGACTGAGCTGCTCGCTGGTTTTGTATTAATGCTGCATTACTTTGTATTCCGGGGAAAGGTTGCACTTTTTTCTTCGTGAATACATGTACAAAAAGATAACGACTTAAAATGTCCGCTTCCCTTTGATGTGCACTCGATCTTCACACACAAGTGAGCTAGAGTTGAGTAATATTATTGCCTAATTTTTAATGGGACACTGCCCCGTTAAAATGAATGACACTTTCAAACAGTGTTGTACTTTTAATGTGTTTACATAAATCGCTTCCCTGTTTAGCGAGAATTAACTTAATGTGCGGAGGGAGATGAACATTTAGATAACCATTCATGAATTTTGTATCGCGTTCTATTGATGCAAACACAACATTAGTAGAACCGAAACACCTTGGGAGGCATTAGAGAAAAGGTTAAGGAACAATCAGAGGGATTTAACAAAGGACACCGAAGGCACAATCAAACAAAACAAAACTTCGGGTGAATAATGCAAGATAATTGGTATAACCTTGTCAACTCGACTAATCTGTCGAAGGAGGCTTCTATTGATATTTGCAATTAATTGTTGGAAGCTTTAAGTGGTTTTAACGGTTTAATCGCAAGTGCCTTGCTTCCAAGTTAAAGCCCCCTCGCAAGGCAGACGAATACTAACAAAATTTGAAAAATATGGACGCTTATACGTTCAGCACGAAGAGTGTGTACAAGTTGACTTGGCGATCAGGGGGGTGTTTCATAAAGATTTGTCGCAGCGACAAGGAGTCATTTTCCGACAGTTCCCATAGCAACTGTCAGCGCTAGTGCTTTTCATCCAATCACAAACAAGGAATTTGTCAGCACTGACTAATTGTCTCTACGACAAATCTTGATGAAACACCCTTCTGAACAACTTGCCTTCGTGCAGCGCGTAAGAGCTTCCGTATTTTTCAATTTCGTCAGCCTTCGTCTGTCTCCATTCGCACACGTACGTGAGAGGTGGTTTTAACAGAAAACTAATCTTTCCATGCCAAGGCATTATTGATTACGAAATTTGATGCAAGTCATTCAAATTTGCTCAAGTTTTGATTGATTTGATTTGACATGGTGACCACAATATATTGTTATGAAATGTTATGAAAAACCTGAAAATGGCCTCTAGTTTGGGACGATCTGTTCCTACCGACCTAAAAAAAACCCCGAAGAAATCAGTTTACTCCTTACATGGTTACTAATGATAATTCGATGCCTATAAACAACAACCAGTATTTTTCAAAGGTCCCCTCCAATTATCCCTTCATTGTATAAGATGAATTATTCTTTTTAAAGAAGAGGAAAAAAAATATGATGTATATACTTGTCTAATTTTCTTTCTACACTATATTAAACAATTGTACTGTAATAGATTTAGCATTATTTCATATATTTTATTTCATATGATTCAATTTGCTTCTGTTTGACCTTTTATTAAATCATAATCTGTGAAGCTTGAAATTGAACAATTCGTGACCATCAGTGAACTTCAACTCATGTTTAAGTACCCGGATTACAGCACCCGCATATAGTTTTCGCAGTAAACATATATTGTAGACTTAACAAAAAGCAACAAAAAGCATTAAGTGCAAATGGAATATACTAACACTCTTGTATGTAATACATGAGACAAATTTAGCCAAAATCATGAAATGAACCAGTCCTCTAGTCCATCGCACCTCTTTTTTTTTTTACAAAATTTATGGAGATCAATGAAGTCCCCTGCCGCTGACTTAATGAACACACGTCTATGGACAGTGGAGGGGTGGCCTATTTCACGAGAACGCCCAAATTTGATCCATACCAGATACAAATAAAGACAGCATTTCTCTTATATTGGCGGCGGGTTTACTGATATAATTATGCCAATTTTAAGTGTCTCTATAAACAAAAGTTGTTCTGGACAGCCCAAAAAGTAACATGTAGCATTACATTATGTAGGCACACTGGATTCCAAAAATTTTAGTTAAATAATTACTTACAGGCTTAAAGGAAATATCCCTGGAGGATAATCTTCAACGAAAGGTGTCATTCTGTAAGAAGATTTCAGAAAAGCGTACATTTCCAGATATTTTAGAACACAGCATATAGTCTGCTATCATATTCAAAAGAGCTGTCATTTTGTTCATAGCAGGTATGTCGACATGACGGCAAGGAATATTTTCATGAAACTTTAAAATCATTCAATCTTCAGTGAATAAAATGTGTAATTTTGGAAAAATATACATGATAGATTTTAAATATTTTACTAATATTTTTGATGAATAATTGAGTAATCAAGTCGGCTTTTTATATCCAAGAAAAATGCTAGTCTGGCATTACACAATTTCTTTTATTCAGCAAGTCTTCCAAGCATTGTGTTTTCTATTTTCTGAATACGGGTGAAAGCGTAAATCCTGTATATGGACTGTATAGAAGCACGATAGTACTTAAAATGGACCCTGTGCTGCAGATTATTCGTGTGTTCTTGTCTTCATAAGATTGTACATTGTGTAAAGCTATGGAAAGTCACATACTTTTATTGAAATAGCCAACCAATGTTACAGATTCTTTTCTTTCATTTGTTTTGCTCCGAAGAAACTTGTACGTCACGTGCCAAGAAAAAAATAATTTTATTGAACAAAAATTGACTTTTAACAGAAAAGAACAGAACTTTATACCGGTTTAGAATATTGAAATGTATGTCCGTACATGTATATATCTGAAATATATTATTCCTAAAGTTGTTAATTCTCATCAAGAAAGCTTTGAATAGGCGGGTTTAATAATAGATGTAATTTGTATGCATTCCTCTAACACAAAGGTTGTTCTTGAAAACCCGAAAGCTTGCCCGAGGCTTGCCCTGCATAGCAACAAGTAATGTAAACTGCATTCCAAGTATTGTTATTCAATTGTTGAGATCAGGTTTAAGGAAAACCATGTAACAATTCTCTTGGGCTGGAAACGTGCATAAATTTGAATTTAATAATAAACCGGCCTACTGGGAATAAAACTACTTTCTCGTACCAAAAATAAGATAGCAGCCCCAGCTAGTGTAAGCAGACGATATACTAGATTGGAAAATACTAATTTAACTATAAATTCTGTACTTTTTTATGCAATCGCATATTCAAATCATACATATAACACATTTTATAATAAGCCATATTACTCGTTGAAATTTATTTCCCTTTGAATTCCACGTAACTACATTCTCTGGCTCTGTATAGACAGATTCGTAATCTAAACGCCTACGCAATCTATAACACTCAGTTTAATTTATATCTTTGAGATTCCAATCTGACATCCAATATTATTTTTCTGATTTTATTACATACTGCCATATTATAAGATATTTAATAAGTTAATTTATATATTTACTACCAATGTATTCCTTTGTTAACTTATTTATCATGTTTTACTTTAGTTTATGCCAATAATATATTCACTTGTATCTATTGTTTTAATTCTGTGTTCGCAGGGCTCCGTGGAAGTTCAACTTGTGTTGAATGGGCCACCCTGTTGAAATATTAAATAAATAAAGATGAAATGAAAACTACATTCGTTGGCAAAAAAAACTTGGATGAATTTGAATATGTTATAGTAAACCGGCTATATATTTGTATGAAATGCCTGTCTTAAAATGACGATGTCCACCCCATATATTGCGTTTATATCAATTAATAAAATCATAGAGCTTTTAATCAACATGATAAAACGGAATAAACATTGGCTAAGGAATAAGGAAATTGCATTCATTGAGATTTTAATTTAAATCACACTTGTCCCTGCAAATCAGCAACATTTGATGAGTAAGAGTGAATTTCCTTAGAAAAGCAAAATTCGAATAAATTGTTGTAACTGCTCACATTTCTATGTAGTGACCATCGTAGGCCATTTCGAATTTCTAGTGATCAGGGACATGATGGTTGTAACCACAAAAATGAGTGGACCCCCCCCCCAAAACCCTGTCTCTTATACACTTCTAGATGTGTATANAACAAACAAACAATCGAATTTCACTAACATGGACAATGCAAATAATGTATTAAAATATAGAGAAGACATTCTTTTTTTAAATATCCACCAAATGTCAATAAAGATGTCGGTAAACCAAAATTAACCAAGATTATTTATTGTTTGAAAGCATTTTACCGTTAATATTAGCAACTTAGAAACTGACTATTTCGAAGATCTGAAACCCCTTTGCCCCCAATATTGTTGTTCAGTTGTTGATTTACCATTTTGAAAGAGTTGTGAACCCTCCAGCATGCTGTGTGTTATATACAGTTATATACGCTTGTTTTATGTACATCAAGGCAACAACTATAAATAATAATGATAATAATAATAATGATAATAATAATAATAATAATAATAATAATAATAATAATAATAATAATAATAATAATAATAATAATGTGTTGACGTCTATCATTTTGTAAGGGGGGGGGGGGTACTCGCTCAAGAACCTATATGGTTTTAAAACCAAAATATTCTAAACTTTCTGTTTAAGGTAAATTAAAGTATTTTGGGAACCTTTCACATGTTGACGGTTCAGAAGTTCAGAAGTATACAGAGCATTCATTGAAAACTAGTTTCTAAGCGTGTACATGTGTAGGTATCACATGAATATATACACATTGTTTAAGAGTAATGCAATCACAAGTATCATCTTGATAACGATGGCATTGGTACTCCTTTGAAGAAGAATATATTTGTCTTCGAAAATGTGTAAACTTGAAATGATAAATTGGTTACAAAATACATTATATAGGCCTTCAACGTATTCTTTAGAATTATTTAGTGCCAACACGTGAAATCGAATAAGTTTGAATTATAATGATTATCTGTTTTCTTTTGAAAATAGAACCCAAAATTTAAAATGACAAACAGCCTCTTCAGTTTTTATGATAATGATTTCAGTGACATAAATTCCTATATAAAGGAACCACGTGTATACAAAAAGAAGAATCATTCAAATATACTTACCAATTATTTTAGAGGATTGGTTAAATCCAATATATTTTCCGTTTGAATACAGATGCTTCTAAGAAATTTGTCTCAACCCGTCAACTGCACATTTTATGTTTGCGATTAAGTCTACAACAGCATACTTGAAATTTGAAATAACAAACTTCAGAAAGTAGGCAAGTTCCTCGTTCATCAACCAGTCACGTACTTTTTTTTTTACTGCGATTCGTAACAATCATGATCTGATGAAGCGACGATGCTTGGCGTATCGCTTTGACTGTGCTTCCCAGCAGAATCGGGTGTTCTTATGAGAACAAAGATAAAACAAAACTATTTCAAATTATCAAGTAAGCTCCAGTAATAATCCGTTTCTCAATCCAATTCCAACTTACAGAAGTCGAATTCAGTATGATGGCTTATACAGTGCTCTCTGCTAACCAACACGGCGTCTCCATGCACGGAGTCATCGTTGAACATGAGAGGCAGTCGAAATTAATTGGCGGACCAAACTCATCTCCACTTCGCAGGGCACATTCGACCCACCATCAGCCCGGTCACACCGGGGCGTTGAGGAGAAGAATAGGGGCGTTCCTTTGACTGATTTTCGATCGGCTGAGGGCACTTAAGAGATCAGATGTTTACTTAATCCTAAAATGGACCTCACAATAGCCATGTTAAAGCTCACCCACACTCTCTCTACCCAGACAAAAGCGAGCTCACCTTCTCGCTTCTCATTGCTATGACATGAAAGAGACGTTCATCGATTTGGAGACATTCTAACGCGGACGTTCGAACGAACTTGTCAGGCTGACAAAGCGCGAGACTGAATGAGTTAACGAGTTTAGGGGTGTTGTCCATGAAGTTGCTCTTGAGCTAAGAATAATTCCAAGAACATTCGGTGGATAGTAATTCTAAGTGACTGGGAAAATGCTAGGGATAACACCGAAAACATTATGGTTCTTAAGGTTATTTATATCTTCTAGAACAACTTGAATAATCACCAAATATCGGTGGTGTGCATGGTGTACTAACCTTCTTCAGGTTTTCGAATCTTTTCATGATCATAATCATGATTTAAAGTACTAAAGATGAGTTTATCTTTTTTAATAAATTAAAACGATAAAGAAATCAGGGAGAAATTAGAAATCAAAGTCTATGTTTTTGTCATATTTTAAATCGATATGAAAATATTAATGATATCACTCGGATTTTAAATGTATCATCCTTCTTTTCCTTGCAAATACAAAATGATTAAAATTATAGGGCCAAATGTTTTGGCGTAAATATTCAGATTTTGAATGATACACGCCGTAAAAACAAATCTCTCTCTCTCTCTCTCTCTCTCTCTCTCTCTCTCTCTCTCTCTCTTTTTTTCTCGGATTGGGAGGGAATATCAGATCTCTGACAATGCATTCAATCTTCTTCAATACAGTAAATATAAAGCATATTGACAATCAATATTAACATCGTCAATCCCTAAAAACAAGGAAACTTGCAGATAAAATTTACAGAGCTGTATGAGGTTTTTTTAAAAAAAACTTTATTTTAGCTATCATGAATAAAGAGAGATAAGCAAATCCAGAATAAACTTTTCCAAAGACGGGGATAAAGAACGTGACGCCTTTTAATTATGGCCACATTCATCATATATATCCGAAGACAAGATTTGGACCATCGACATAAATGTAGCTCCCTTCCGCCCAATCGATAGGCTTAAGTAAACTCGTATTTAGACCAAGAACTCCCAGCGGGATGTGGTCCACTATAGACATTTATAGCATCATTAAAATGTGGATTAAGTGGACAATCCAACGAACAAAAATCGATTATTTTTTCTACGTTACTCAAAATGTTGCCCCGTCAGATAGTTTAATATTGCATTTGATGATATGATCCAACAATATCCGAATTGCAACTTAAATGTATTTGTTGAGAAAATAGCATGTTAGATGCGAGCGTTTTATTTGCATTTTTTGTTTTTATAGCACTTTTTGACGTACACACAAATAAACAAACGTTGCTATATTTTGCTGAGTTCTCTTGTCTCACGAAAAACGCGTGGCACATGGTTCATGGAAGAGTCGATAAAGCAAAGTACTTGCTGATACAAAATATAATGGTATAAGACCCTTTCAGCATAAGGACCTTCAACAAAGTTATATTTAACTAACTTTTTTTCGAGAAGAGTATGTCCTTTTCTTTGAAATGACTTTATTTTGCATAATTTTGACCATATGTACAAAAATGGGCTTTCATTATTATAAAACTTGATCTTCTCCAGAAAAAAATCCACTTGCAGCCTTTTATATAACATCCCATTTTCTCTTCCAAATAAGAGACTATTTTTGGCACCTTAAGAGCTTAACACTCGTTGATCTTTTCAAAGAGTCTCCAGATCTTTATATAGATCTTAAATGCCGTTATAAGAACTACTTTCCATAGGGTTTTTTCATTGAAAAAATCGCTCTGCACCTATAAAAAGGGCGGATCTACCTTTTTCCCCAAAAAGGAAGTTTTGAATGCCAAGGTCGACATTGGGGAGGGAGCAGATATCACCACCCTCCCACAGTATGGAGATTTTGTTTTTCATTTTTAAAGTTGCCATTCAGCTGTCGATATTAATCATATTTGTACGCTCTTATTTTGTCATTTTGGGCCATTTTTTTTAATTGGCAGCCCACTGGGAAGCTGAGCTTGTACAAGTCGCCTTCTTGCGTTTTCGACCAAAACGAGATGAGTTGACCAAGTCGACCTTGCGCTTCACGTTTAAGCTTCCCGATAGGACTGTTGTAGTTTCTGAATCCTTTCCACACTCAGTGTCAACCATAGAGGTATATACGGCTATATACCTATATGGTGTCAACCCTACTTAAGTCTTTACACCCACCATTAATTTGGTTAAGCATCATTGACGAAAGAGCTTTATATAAAGAATGCTTTAAATTACCTCATTTGTTGTGGTGGCGCGGTTTTTATTTGAGTGGCCTGTTTTGAACTTGGCGGATCGATGAGGTTTTTTTTCTTTTTATAGAAAGTAATCAGCCTTAATACCGAGGATTGGATAGATCATTGCACGCAAGTACTGTGAGCAGAAGGGACAAAATAATTGGATGAAATAACCAAGTTTAATTGAGGCATCCACATTAATTCCATTATAATTCTATGCACACAAAAGTAAATAATTACCCTATTGATTCATTGAACAAATGCGACACCGTCTTTTTTCTTCTTCTGCAGAATAAAAGTAAAGGGAAGTTCTTTTGTGTGCACAGTGCTCTTGTGAAAGTTTGAATTGAAGTTGTTTGATTTTTCCCAATTAGTTTGTCCCTTCTGTTCACAAAGTCACGTTGAAGGTGAAGGATTGATCTCGTTTAAGCCCCGATCACATAGGACCCCGGAAGCAACACGATTCACCCCGACTC